>JAOTOL010000884.1:0-35000 GCA_034440575.1 Imbricaverruca yamaguchii | reverse complement strand
TATTTCCACCTAACTTAATTAATGCAATGTATGGAAAAACACCAACAAAAAATGAATAAGCATATTATGTGGGAACATTATTTATGCCATTACCAGTATCTTCCCTTGTAATGCACATGCTCTTTTTGGGTGAGAATACTACTTTCTCAAACAAATATTTGCACTCCATCCGATCTGCTTGCAAATCGCCACCCACCTAGCAAATGGGCGGAACATGTTAAGGAAGTCATTGGTAAATTAAACAGGGTAACATAATATGCTGACAGTACTGATGGTGTTTCATAATGATTCCAGGTTCGAAAACACTTGGTTGGCTTTTGTGAAGCCGTAATCAGTGAGATGGGTGACTATATCCAGTTGCCAGAAGCCAATGAGGCACAAGCGATAGCCAAGAGATGGAAGGATCGGTGGGGATTTCCACAAGCCTTCGGTGCCATTGATGGCACTCACATCCCAATATGTCCTCCTGAAGATGGATGCCGTGATCACCAGAACAGAAAGGGCTGGCCATCTGTTCAACTGCAAGCTGTGTGTGATGACAGATACATGTGAGTGTGCTTTGTTGGCAGTTCTTGATTTCGCCTTTGCGTGCAATACTGCGCCGGCATTACTTTTCCTTCAATTCAGATTTGTTGCATGACTTAAGTTGTACCCAACATTTCATTGCACATTGTGTGCCCATGTCAGGCTGTCACTTGTGAAGTATCATTCAACACATGGGCCATCACATGCAATTCATCCAACACAAGTTATTCAACCCATGTCCCATCCCCAGTTTATAAAAATTCACAATCACATTGAGAAGCAATGTGCAACATAATAATTGCTCTCTGGACAACCAACTGCTAATGACATGTGCTCTTTACGCTTGTATGTGTACTTGTGTGCGGTACCCATTGCAAACCATGTACAAACCGCCGTTTGCACTGTAGGTGGACGTTGGTTGGCTTTTTCAGTATGCAGTTATGCAACCATGTAACCTAGTTTGGAAGTCTGTTTTGGTCAAGTTACATATGGTAGATGTCCATGACACTGAGACAGTAATGGATGAAGACACGTCATGCTGTCGTTTTTTTTCTTCAATACAGTGCACATCTGCCAAGTAATAAGTAGCATTTTTTTGTGCAGATTTCGCAGTGTCAATTGCGGAGGACGTGGCAGCTGGCATGACTCTGCAGTACTGCAAACTTCAAGTTTGTTCCAGAACAGCCATCGTCTCCCAAAGGTAACCTAGTAAAAAAAATAATCTTAGAATCCTGATGCAGTTCTCTGACGCGTTTCAGGTTTGGTTGCATTTGCTACAGCGTTGCGCGCTGATTGGTGTTATGGAGTTGATCAGCAGTATAGAGCTCCCATCAAAATGGCTTTATTATATGCAGTTGCCTATGCTAGTACCATGCTTATCTACACATACCATACACCTACAACAGTGGGCAGCTTTCTTGTCCAATGTAGTATAATATACTGGTGCTCAAGTACAGCAGTGTGAACTCTACAGTGTGAGCTCAAGTACAGCAGGTAAGCCCCCCCGCGTTCTGTGCTGCACAATTATGTTTCAGTACAGCAGTGTAGATACTGATGAAGTCCCTGACCTTATCTTCGGTCACTTCGCCAGTATTGTGAAGCTGCTTGCGGCGCCTCCACAACAGTGGCACTGAAGTACTTTTAATCAACCCAATCTTGACAGACACGTAATTCCCAGTGTTGACATATATATTCGTTGGGATTTCAGGAACCGGTGATACTGGAGGGAACTCCTGTCAATCTCTGCCTTGTTGGAGACCCAGCTTACCCTCTGACTTCATGGCTCATGAAGCCGTACCCGCAACCGGTGGCATCCACCAGATCACGCCAACTAACACGCGACCAGGAGCAGCTAGCCAACGATGAAGAATCATTCAATGTGTATCTCAGTTCTGGACGTATGGTAATTGAGTGTGCGTTCGGCCGACTTAAAGGTCGATTTCGTAAGCTCCAGAAACGGCTAGACGTCGATGTATCAATCGTACCTCTAATTGTCACTGCGTGCTGCATTTTACACAATTTCTGTGAAATGCAGCACGACCGGTTTTACGATACCTGGATGCCAGAACCAGACGTGGAACATGCGTATCCCCAACCTGGAGCCCGTGCCCACACGGCGCATTATCAGCCCCGCGTGAAGGATAGTCGAGATGCCATCCGACGATACTTAGCGCAGAACTATCCCCTAAGAAAGTCATCTTGGCGCAGATGAAGTACTGCGGGAGTGGACATACATGTGTGACCTCAATATGCCTCCTTTATTCAGCTAGAGATCCAGGATTGTGCACAGCGATTGCATTCCGGACGAATGGCATGTGACAGGCACGGATCAGAACATTTGCTGAGTGAGACGAACTCCAGGGGGCAACAAACCACTTGGAAGGGGCGTTAGAATGCTAGCCGAAAGGAAGGCACCTATGGTTTGCCGACTTTGCTTTAAAAAATACTACCCCTTGAGAAAATCTGATAACCCGCAAGTCTCCATTTTATTATTCGTGTTTTAGCTGTGAATATTCCTGCGTTCATATTTAGGTACAGCTCCAGGAATTTTACAACGGGGTGTGAACTCGAGAACGGCAGCATGCGGAAGGAGCGGAGACTGGGGGCGACGGGATCAAACCGGGCCGGCGCCCATCTCCTTGAGGAAATGGGATGACGACTGCCCCTTTCACTCCTGTATCCGTGCCTGGCTGGGACGCAGCTTGTGCATCTGTTCGTAAGCATGGGATGATGCTGGTTATACAACCATTGGGCGCTAAATGACCAACCATGGTCGATGCGCCCTAAAACCACAATCACACACACACAGGTTATACAGCCATGGTATGATGAACATTGCGAATGACAATTGAATGTGCCTTTACAGTGTTTTTTTTTCTTGTGCATCTGGCAGGTATGCCCTCTCAAACATTACCTCAATGTTGCAGCACCAGCTGTTCGGCGAATATTATAAACATGAATATTAGATACGTACAATAGTTTTACTAGGCACTGGATTGAGCAACACTACAGCGTTATTTTCGTCAGTTACCAACGAAGGTTCAGGTGTCTGTTTCAAACATCTTTTGAAGGGGAAGGGAAAACGGGATAGGAGTAGGAAGGTGGGAAGGGAGGTAGGTAGGAAGGGCAGGAAAGCGCAGAACGTTAAGGTCCCTGTACTGCTCCCATTGCCCGCACTTCAGGGTTAAAATGATGGTTTTCCGTTAGGTGTGCGATGTGAAGACGAGCCCGGTAGGATGTCGAAATTTACCATTGAATTAGTGTCACTTAACCCGTATCGTCTCGGGGGTCTTCAACCCCCTCAGGTCTTTCACGGATAGCGGGCGAACGGCGCGGGGCAGCGCGCCCGAATTTGGCATACCTTTTCCCATACCAATTTTGCACGTTGTTTCAAAATTTTTAAGTCGGTTAATCTAGGGTCAACGAGTTAGTCAAGGTCAACTGAGGTCACCTCCAAAAAATTTCGACCAGTCACGCTTTAACGGATACAGATATTTTAATGAAACTTTCATCGTTTGCTTATCTTTGGGGATGCAACAAAACGTTGGAGTGGAATTTGTTTCGTTTTTTTTCGTTTTTAACTACATAAATTTTGAGTATTTGCCAAATTGCGGTTCCAATAGAGGGTTCTGCCTAAAGTAAGCATTTTTTATTAGGGAAGGTTTGTTTTCAACAACGTTTCTCGGTCTGCTCTATCCATTGGGAAATGAAAATGAAAGAAAATGCGAAACCCAGATTTTGAAATTGGAGAAAAAAAATTGGGGGGGGGGGCAAAAAGTAAAGCACTGGTCGATTTCGCTGTCCTTTGCCTATTGTCTATCGCCAATAATTTTTTCATATATCCCACAAAATGAACTCCCCAGAGCCAAAAACATAATGTAAGCCGTGAAGTGAAAATCTAGCCCCCTGGTGACGTCACTTGTGGGGGGAAATTGTTTTGGAGGTGGACCCGGACCCTACTCGTGGAGCGCTTTCGGATGACACCTCTTTCGTTTTCGTGCGCTGCCGAGTGGATTTTAGGGGGGGGTTACTAACCGCCCCCGAGACGGGGTGTGGGGATCTGACCGGAAGGATGGCGCGGGTCAAACTGATGCTTTTCATACTCAAATTTGAGCCAGTGGTGTTGGGACTTATGACTACAACCTTATCATTTGTTTTGAGATTCTGAACTTAAGAATAGATTCGACAAACTAATAATGCCATTTTTTGTTAGTTACATGCTGAAAGTGATGGAGATGTCCAAATGTAGGTGTTCTAATGGCAGCGTACATCTGCAAATCCAGCAGCACTCCCAGCATAACTGCAACTTCGGTATCATCCCACTGTTTGGGCATGGCTCGTACTTAAGCCAAATGCAGCCAATACCTGGATTAAACTGCCCTAACACGCGTTCCCCTCCTGATACTGACTGGCATTAGCCGACTTGACAGCGGCGCCAGAACCGATAGTGCAGCTCAGAAGTATGGAAGTTGGATATGTGATATATTTTTAGTTATATTTATTATATAATAGCCTGAAACATGTTTAAGTGTAAGTACCTAATATATTTACTGGCGTTGTAGTCATTAATTAGCTTTTAGTTGTAAACAACCTCATGTTAGTAATGAAAATGACCCCGAAGATTGCGTTACTTTGAAACTTCCAACTTCCTAAAAGTGATTTTACGATAAAACTTCCGTTAGTTTGGCAGCACGAAGTGCCTGGCTACATGAGCCAACTATTGCGTGAAAATGAAAATGACGGAACCGTTCCGTTATTTTATGCTCATGTAAACGGGGTATAAGACAGCATCCAGTCCATTGAATATCACGATGTCTTGTGTGCACACGCTGGTGATCCCCACCCATGACAGGTATGCGCGCACATTGTGTGCGTGTACACGAGTACGGGCTGACCGGTTGTCGGCGGCGTCAGCGCTCGACGCCGCCTTCGCCGGTTAACACAACTCACGCTGGGCGAGTGCATCAAACGGTCTGTAAACGACTTTCCTTATGGGTCGGAGTGCTGTACTCCTGCGAGCAGCTAAACACTGCGAGCGGTTGGGACTCATCTCTTGACCTGAAAGTTTGTTCGCCTCGACGAGCAATATCTTTTATTAGTTTGTCTCGCGAGACATGTTCATTCATGCAATCAAAAATCGCACAATGCCAAACGGGCGGTCTTCTTTTTTCGAAGATCGCATAGGATATTGTTTGTGTTTTGGGTCTTTCGTCTTTCGCCCGCCAGACACCTTCACGAAGTGTGTTGTTCACAAGACTTGTCGTCCAGCAACAGCTGGATTCCATTCCGAGAATTTCCCTGCCGTCGAATTGTCAAAGCTTTTTATGTGCGTGCGACCTCGACCAGGTATCTACATCTACGCGTCCGGTCTTGTTACGTTCGATTCCGTTCGACTAGCTTGTTCGGTGAAATGAACCTAGCCTAACCTGAGGTTAGGTTCTCATGTTAGGTTAGGTTCAGATCAGATATCTCCCCAACAATTGACTCCACCACTTGACGCACAATCAGCACGGAATCGCGTTCATTGTGTTCGCTGATAACATGTACCAATTGCGAAATGCAACGAAAAAACTTTCAAAGTGTGATAGACAATCAATCGTCCGTCAGCGTTACCGTCACCGGCTACTGTGCAGATTGTCGTCTATCTATCAACCTAACCTAACCTCACCTCAACTAATCTAACATAGCATAACCTGTCTTGGTGATGCTTTTCTCTTTTCTTTCTTCTTCTCTCAGCCAGTGTTCGTTGCGTGGTACTGGTGTGCGGGTAGAATGGCGCCACCTCCCGACACTACCATCCTCACAGGCGTGCGCTTGCCAACAGCAAGTCGCGCGCTCTGATGGGGTACGGCGTTCAGAGACAGCAGACAAGCGTCGCGGGAACGTTGCCCGGGTGTGGTCGACACACGTCCGTCCGACGCAACGGTTCGCTCTATTGGACGCGCGATGAGAACCGCCAATGTAGTTCTCTCGACAAACGTGGCCCTATCCGATCAAATCGGATGCACGGGGGTGCCGAACGAGATCGCTCGTTGTAATACAAAAGCAATCGATGCGCTGGCGCGTCGATTGGATGCGAAACGAAAACGGCGAGCGGCGGCGCTTCGGCGCCGTCGCGTGCTATCGTATGCGACCCGTCGCTCTTTGCGGAGGACGTGAGTTGGATACCTGGTTGATCCTGCCAGTAGTGATATGCTTGTCTTAAAGATTAAGCCATGGATGTATCAGTGCAAGCCAAACTAAGGTGAAACCGCGAATGGCTCATTAAATCAGTTATTATTTACTGGCCGAGACAGTGATAAATGGATAACTGTGGTAATTATAGAGCTAATACATGGAACCGAGCCCCAGTCCTGCCTTTCGGGGTCGGCGGGGCGCTTTTATTGGCTGAAAACCGATGATCGCCGTAACGGTGGTCGTTATTCGATGAATCACAGTAACATTGTGTGGATCGTACGGTCTTGTACCGACGACGCGCCTTTCAAATATCTGCCTTATCAGCTCTCGACGGTTTGCTAGTGACTGGCCGTGGCTCTGACGGGTAACGGGGAATCTGGTTTCGGTTCCGGAGAGGGAGCCTGAGAGATGGCTACCACATCTAAGGAAGGCAGCAGGCGCGTAACTTACCCACTCCCAGTTCAGGGAGGTAGTGACAATAAATACCTTACAGAGGTCTCGTTAACCGAGATCTCTCAAACGGAGTGAGTACAACGTGAATCCTTTAACGAGGATCGACTGGAGGGCAAGCCTGGTGCCAGCAGCCGCGGTAATTCCAGCTCCGGTAGCGTATATTAAAGCTGTTGCGATTAAAAAGCTCGTAGTTGGATATCAGTGCGTGTTCGGTCCGGTATGCCCGGTACCGTCGCGGCAACGCGTCGGCCGCCGGGCTCCCAAATATCGGCTGGCCGCATTCAGTCGGGCCGGATCCGTCGACGGGCCGCTCTTCGGTGGGGCCTGTTGGCGACCTGCAACGTTACCTTGAACAAATTAGAGTGCTCAAAGCAGGCTCTGAATGCCTGTATACATATTCATGGAATTGGAGAATACGTCCCTGGCTCAATTTGGTTGGTTTTGAGAGTCGAAGGAAAATTATTAATAGGGACTGACGGAGGCATTCGTATCGCGCCGCGAGGGGTGAAATCCTGTGACCGGCGCACGACGAACTACTGCGAAAGCATTTGTCGAGAATGTTTTCATTAGTCAAGAACGAAAGTTAGAGGTTCGAAGGCGATCAGATACCGCCCTAGTTCTAACCGTAAACTATGTCGACCAGCAATCCGCATCGGTCACTACACGGACTGTGCGGGCAGCTTTCCCGGAGAAATCACGGTGTATGGACTACGGGGGAAGTATGGTTGCAAAACCAGATCGATCTGATCTGGCTGACAGCCAGAGGGTCCACCTTCCAGTTCAACGGCGTCCCCATTGCGAACAGGGGCGTCGAGGAGGTGGCTAAATATCTGGGGTTGGAGCTCTCTCCACTGGGTTCTCCGAAGGCCCAAGGGAAAAAGCTGCTCATTGACTTGAAAGTGATAAGGCATGCTACGCTCAAGCCAGCACAGAAACTAGGTCTCTTGCGAGCGCATGTGTTGCCGAGTCACATGCATAACTTACGTCTGTCGAAAGTAACCGTTCAAGCTTTGTGTCGCTTGGACCGTGCACTCCGAAGTGTGATCAGGAGTATTCTCCACCTGCCGCCTGGGACACCCACGGCGTTTTTCCATATGAGGTCGGAGGACGGCGGTCTTCGGATCCCCTCGGTCCGACTAACCGTTGGGGTGATGAGGACGCGACGGCTCGTGAAGCTCAAGTTGAGCTCTGATGTTTTGGTAAGATCACTTGCCGTCGGGTCTCGGACCGTTGAATCTGAGATCACATTTTGGCGCGACCATCTGCGCCTGGAGGATATCTCGCCGAAGGGGCTCGAAAAACATAAGCTGAGAGCCCCTAAGGAAATGGCAGCCCAATATCGGCAAACTGCCGTGGGGCGGAGGTTTGACACCACGGCCTCACGATGGGGAAACCGATGGCTGACCAACCCGGTCAGTCTTACAGGCCAAGAATACATCCACATGGCCAAGGCTGCGTCCGAGAATCTCCCTGTCCGGACGAATCTGAATCGAGGCCGAGAACAACCGGCGAGACCGTGCCGCAGATGTGGCGCCGCTGTGGAAACACAAGCGCACGCACTGAATGGGTGTCGTGAATTGCGGGGCGCTTATATCAGCCGTCACAATTGGCTCCATCATGACGTGGAAAGCCTGTGGCGGAAAAGTGGGCACTTCACAGTCCATCGTGAACCCGCAGTCAGAGTAGGCGGCGAAACCTTCCGACCTGACACGATCCTCATTGGACGTTCGGGAGGGCGGGAGACGGCGGTCGTGGTGGACTTCACGGCCCCCTATGACACAAATGCCGGCCTCCTGCGGAGTCGCTGAAATGACAAAATTCAAAAGTACGGAGGCGAGGGCTTTCTGAGGGCAGTTAAGGCGATGTATCGAGTTGAGGCTGCGAGTTCCGAGGCCATAGTCATCGGCAGCCGAGGCTTGGTACTGAGCGAGACATTCCAGAGACCGCTGAAATCTCTCGGGATCTCCGGAAGCCGCGATTTGAATCGCCTTCAGGAGGGGGTCCTGAAAGGGACGTCAATGGTCTGGTCGGCATTTGCCATGGGTGGCCGTTGACTTAGCGACTGACCATCGTAGCGAGTCAGCGGCCCAATACCGCGCCGGGGGGCGCCATGCTGCGGCCGCACCGGCAATAAGCCCAACTAAGTTTGAGGCGAGCCGGTGCGGAACTGAGAACTGGTGTTTGTTTGTCTGTCCGCGTGAATGTCGGGTGCTTGAAGGTCGTTGGATTGATTGTTCGGTCGATGGTGAATGAGGGCTGGAGCGATGGCGTACCAAATATTGAATGGAATGGTAAAGCCGAGTGCGATGGAGAGATGGCGAGAGATGTGAGGCGATGATGGTTATCGATTATGAATATTGGTTACCACAGAGAAGTCTGGTGCGCTGCGGTGCACCAGGCAGAGTTCAGTTCCGAGGGCTGACGAGGCGACAAGGCGTCAAGGAAGGGAGTGACGGAAGTGAGCCATGGTTGAGGTGATGGAGAGCAGAGGGTCGTACGCTGGGCGACTGACAAGGGATAACGTGACCCAACATGGGAGCAGAGAGATGAGACCGACACGGCCGGACGTCGGTGCTCACACCGGGCCTTGTGATCCCAGAGCCATTGAAAATCCGTGGTACGCGAACGACTTTCCTTATGGGTCGATGACCTCTCTCGCGAGCAGCTAAACACTGTGAGTGATCGAGTCGTTCATCTCGAGCCGAAAGTTTGCCCGTTTAACGAGCAATCCCCGTTCAGTAAAACCGCGGAATGGTCTGACCAATCGCATGGTTCCTGCCGTTACGGCGGCAGGCCAACGGAAACGATTGCGGTGGCGGAGGAGGCAGAGAGGACGAGGCAGGTGCTATTTGTTCGGCACAAGAAGTACTTCACGGAGTACTACCCCGGCCTTCTCAACTCGGTTTCTGAGATGAGAAGGACGTGGGCGTGGAACGGTGCGTGAGTGACACTGCAGTGTGGCGATGGGCATGTCCCATCGGAAACACACGGTGCCGAGAGGGCGGAGTGGTGCCGAACGGCACGTTGACGTGAGAGAGACGGTGTGGTCAAAGCAAGGTGAGCAATGATCCCGTGCTGGGCACAAGGCATAGAGGTGGTCGTCGAACTATGTTCGGACGCGAGGTCCCGACGGGGACAATGGCCCTTCCGTCGATTCAACGTTGTGGTGCATGTGTCCATGTGTGTACAGTCAATTCCTTTGTTTTTCCCAGTTCTGAGTTTTCCGCTCAAGTGGTTCATTGGCTATGTGTAATAATCCGTTCGTCAATGCCACCTTGGACAGGGTGGAAAATCTATATAAAAATATATTTAAAAAAATAAATAATAATAATGAGGAAAGTACTAATGACCCAACGCTCTTGGTGATCGAGTCAAAAGGCCCGTCGGAGGCAAGTCGCAAACTTCGCTCAGCACAATCAAGGCGAAGTGAGCCCTCGGCAATGTCATCGCCGAGGGAAGGTCCGTACCCCAATTTATCGGAGATTCAGGAAGTCCCGCTGGCTTCGTCCAGTGGTTCTTCGGCAATCCGGCCTGGTGAGCCGGTCGCGGGCGTCTTGTCGGCTTCGGCCGATAGCGTCAGCGACCCAATCACCGGGTCGGCCAGGGCGATTCCTCCTGTTTCGGCGGGGGGTTCGCCAGTGCGTTCGCCGTCAGATCATCGACGGCGGCCACTATCGGTGCCGACCGCTGAAAGGGATAACCATGGAAGGAGAGTCGGTCCGGTTGAGGCCGGTCGGGAGGAAAGGATAGCCGCGGCAACACTATTCCACCAAAGAGTGTTGACCGATGGTGGAGACATAGACGTGGAATATGCCATCTTGTTGTCCCGTCTATGCCCTGGGGTCAGGCGGCCCAACGTCGTCCCGCGAGGGGGCGGCCGGGCTGCCGATGACCATCGACCCCCCGGTGACAGACCAAAGTCACCGGCGCCCGAATTGAATCGATCACAAAGGCGCAGGGCACGATACCATCTCCACCAACGACTATTCCGGACTAACCGGTCGGACCTCATGAAGGAACTGCGTGTGCCAAATTCCACCTAGGAAAAGCCGTTCCTGCCGGACACTATCGACTTAAAGACCACTTACCAGAATCGGTTCGGTTCAGATTCACCAAGGGACGATCACGCAATAACACCGCGGGGAGGGACAGGGGAGGCCGTTGACCTGACACCATTTTCATTGAATGAGGTGCAGGGAGCCCTGAAGGGCCTCGGCCTCCGTTCCTCTTCCGGCCCTGATGGGCTCTCGGTTAAGACCATCCAGACCGAGTTGGGGCCGGAGGTCGTTCTGTGGGTTCTGAACACCTTCCTCGAGTTGGGCAAAATCCATGCGGTCCTTCGGGCCAATAGGACGACGCTCATCCCTAAGAAAGCAGGAGCCAGAGATGTGAATGACTTCCGACCCATTACGATCGGGTCGGTGGTCTTGTTGCAAGTTGCTTGACTTTATGTTTAACCCCACGGTTCATCGGAATGGGCGATGTTCTGCCCTGCGCGCCACCGATCGTAGTGGTGACTCCTGAATACAAGTCGTGTACTATGTCGTTGAACCTCTGACCCACACCAAACCGTCTTAACGCCCTAAGAATAGAATGATGTGAGACCTCGTCGAACGCCTTAGGGACGTCCAAAAAGGTGAGGTTCAATTCCCTCCTCTTAGATTTACAGAGGCGCAGAGACTCGCTGAGAACGAAAAGATGTTCACTACATCCGTCCACAGCAGTGAATGCCTTCTGCCTTGGGTCTAGGTGAACTTTAACCCGAAGGCGGCGGTCCAGCAACTTGCAGTATAGTCGCAGGACCACCGACCCGATCGTAATGGGTCGGAAGTCATTCACATCTCTGGCTCCTGCTCTCTTAGGGATGAGCGTCGTCCTATTGGCCCGAAGGACCGCAGGGATTTTGCCCAACCCGAGGAAGGTGTTCAGCACCCACCGAACGATCTCCGGCCCCCACTCGGTCTGGATGGTCTTAACCGAGAGCCCATCAGGGCCGGAAGAGGAACGGAGGCCGAGGCCCTTCAGGGCTCCCCGCACCTCATTCACTGAAAATGGTGTCAGGTCAACGGCCTCCTGTCCCTCACGCGGTGTTATTGCGTGATCGTCCCTTGGTGAATCTGAACCGAACCGATTCTGGTAAGTGGTCTTTATGTCGATTGTGTCCGGCAGGAACCGCTTTTCCGAGGTGGAATTTGGCACACGCAGTTCCTTCATGAGGTCCGACCGGTTAGTCCGGAATAGTCGTTGGTAGAGACGGTATCGTGCCCTGCGCCTTTGTGATCGATTCAATTCGGGCGCCGGTGACTTTGGTCTGTCACCGGGGGTCGATGGTCATTGGCAGCCCGGCCGCCCCTCGCGGGACGACATTGGGCCGCCTGACCCCCAAGGCATAGACGGGACAACAAGATGGCATATTCCACGTCTATGTCTCCACCATCGGTCAACACTCTTTGGTGGAATTGTGTTGCCGCGGCTATCCTTTCCTCCCGACCGGCCTCAACCGGACCGACTCTCCTTCCATAGGTTATCCCTTTCAGCGGTCGGCACCGATAGTGGCCGCCGTCGATGATCTGACGGCGAACGCACTGGCGAACCCCCGCCGAAACAGGAGGAATCGCCCTGGCCGACCCGGTGATTGGGTCGCTGACGCTATCGGCCGAAGCCGACAAGACGCCCGCGACCGGCTCACCAGGCCGGATTGCCGAAGAACCACTGGACGAAGCCAGCGGGACTTCCATTAGTGCCGACACTTCGGAGACCGCCGAGGAACCACTGGACGAAGCCAGTGGTTCCTCCTGAATCTCCGATGCATTGGGGTACGGACCTTCCCTCGGCGATGACATTACCGAGGGCTCACTTCGCCTTGATTGTGCTGAGCGAAGTTTGCGACTTGCCTCCGACGGGCCTTTTGACTCGATCACCAAGAGCGTTGGGTCAACGGGCCCAGTTCCCGTCGAAGTCACAACACGCGACTCAATCACCCGCTGTAGTAGACAGCGATATCTCTCTTTCTTCCGGATGCCTATGAGGGCTCCGATGGGATACGCTGGGAACACACGATTCAGATGTTCATTGATCGTGCGGCCGGTGTAATTGGCTTCTTCCACAGCAATATCATACATGGTATCATCGGTCCACTGAGCCCTCAAAGACGGTTCCGGAAGTGAGGCGTTATATTCCATCAGGTGAGCCCAACGTCGATGCTGCTGTTTACCTGCGAGGGTGGGCCAGCGACGGCCACATTCCTCACAGGCAAACTTGCCTGGTTTCGGCCCATCGGACATGCACGAAACATCTCCGACGGACCGATCCCCTGACACCGAGTCGGGATGAGTCTCGCGTTTATGCTTTGCGTAATGCGCTGCCATTGCTCTCAGAGTAGACATAGAGCACTGGCAGCGCGAACAAACCCAGAGCACGTCAGCGATGTCATGCTGACGCCGGATGTGTGTTACAAGAATCCGTTCCTCTGGGCAAAACAAGTCACAGATCGGGCAGTTAAAATTGTTCGTCACTGGGTATGAGATGTTATAGCTCCCGTTGTTGCCGGGGATTGGCTGTGTTAATGTCACCAATCCTGCCTCCCCATCGGCTACATGTGCCGGGGGAGGTGGCGGGCCTCATTGGAGGGACAGGAGAACCCTGCCGCCTCCGTGTGGTACGGTGGCCCGCCGTCGGACTGGCAACGCAGCCCCTGCCTGCAGCTGCGGGACTGGGACCGGCCGGTTTGCGTCGCGGCATGACGGGCACTGATTTCGCTCAGCACCAAGGCGCGGTCACGTCAGCCAATGATCGCCCACATCACTGCGAACAACCAATGACTGGCACAACCGAACGGCAGCAACTCTTGGTATCACCCAGGGTTGGTTGGGCCTTTCGACGCCTTGCGGTCAAGCAAAGGTGGCCCGGAACCGGTCACTGCCATGTGAGAGCATAATTTACATTTAACTGCACTCTCCCACGCAAACCCCTCCAGGCGCAGATGTTCGCGCCAATAAACGATCTCAGCATTGACGGGCCCCGACCCGGCGGCCAGGGACTTTACCAGAATATCATTGCTCATTGTGAGCTTCACTAGCGGCCGGGTACGCATCAAACCAACAGTCTCTCTAAACGAGGGTATGTGGAGCCCGCCATCCTCCGACCTCAAATGATAAAAAGCCGTGGGTGTTCCCGGCGGGAGGTGGAGGATGCCTCGAATCGCTTTATGGAGTACGCGATCCAGGTGCCTCAGAGATTTATCCGACACTTTTCCCAAACGCAGAGTATGCTGATGGTTCGGCATGACATGCGCTCGTAGAAGAGCCAGTTTTTGTGCTGGCTTCAGCGCAGCCTGTCTCACCAATTGAATGTCCATGTGCAGCTGTTTCACTTGAGCTTTTTGATAACCAAGTGGACTCAGCTCCAACCCCAGGTACTTAACCACCTCCCCGACGCCCCTGTTGTTGATAGGGGCGCCGTTGAAATGGAAGGTGGTCCCTTGGATGACTTTCAGGGTCTTAGTACCTGGAGCCGGCGCAAGTCGCAAGCCGGCAATGTCATCGCCTGGCCGCCGGGTCGGGGCCCGTCAATGCTGAGATCGTTTATTGGCGCGAACATCTGCGCCTGGAGGATATCTCCCCCAAAGGACTCACCAAACATAAGCTGAGAGTCCCGAGGGTTGAGGCGGCCAAATACCGGAGAACCGCCGTGGGGAGCCGATTTGATACCGAGGCCTCACGGTGGGGAAACCGGTGGCTGACCAATCCATCGGTCAGCCTAACTGGCCAGGAGTTCATTCACCTGGCCAAGGCCGTCTCGGAGAATCTCCCTGTCCGTACCAATTTAACTCGTGGCAATAGTCGACCGGTAAGGCCCTGTCGAAGGTGTGGTGCATATGCAGAGACCCAAGCCCATGCCCTCAACGGGTGCCGCGAACTGCGGGCGGCGTACATTAGACGCCATAATTGGCTTCACCATGCGGTGGAGTCGATGTGGCGTCGAGGTACGCGTGACTCAATCCATCGAGAACACGCAATCGAAGTAGACGGCGAAACTTTCCGCCCAGATACCATCCTGGTGACGGAAGAGCGGACGTCGGCGGTCGTAGTGGACTTCACGGTCCCCTATGATTATGACGCCGGCGTCCTGCGCAGCCGTCGAAAAGATAAAATTCGCAAATACGGTAGTGTCGCCTTCCTTGAGGCAGTTAAGGTTAAGTATCGGGTCGCGGTCGCAACGTCGGAGGCCGTTGTGATTGGCAGCCACGGCCTGATGTTGACTGAGACCTTCCAGCGACCGCTAAAGTCCCTCGGAATCCACCTGAAGCGCGACTTCGAACGCCTTCAAGAGGGGGGTTTTGAGGGGCACGTCGCTGGTTTGGTCGGCGTTCGTTACGGGAGGTCGCTGACTCAAACAGCAAGACCATCCCAGCTGGGTCGGCGGCTATGGCTCCCGCCGGGGATCGCCACGCTGCGGGTTGACGCGTCGGCAACTTGTCCATGGCCATCAGCGGCGAGCCGGCGCGTCACTGAGACTGGTGTTTGTCCGTTGTTCTCGTGTCGGGCGCATGAAGATGTTTGATTGGATTGTTCGGTGCTGGAGAACGGAGAATTGCAAAGTGCATGGTTGTTTTTGCTGGATACGAATGGATCTTGTCGATGGCGGAGAATTAGAGATGTTGGATGCAATTGATCGTGGAAAAGGCTGGGACGCCCCTCGCGAAAATGAAGCACACCGTTCGCGGCGCGCGACGTTTCGCACTATTTTTGCGTGCATGTTGTCGTGTTGTATTTGTCTTTTTGTAAGTCCAGACCGCCGGGCGGCGACGGCCGTGTTTTTGTTGGTGTCGTCCGGCGGAATTCTTCACCGGACGGCACCCGTCGTTAAATCCGTCGTCCATCCGGCGGAAAATTGATTTAAAATTAAAAATAAAAAATAAAAATAATAATGAGGAAAGTACTAATGACCCAACGCTCTTGGTGATCGAGTCAAAAGGCCCGTCGGAGGCAAGTCGCAAACTTCGCTCAGCACAATCAAGGCTAAGTGAGCCCTCGGCAATGTCATCGCCGAGGGAAGGTCCGTACCCCAATTTATCGGAGATTCAGGAAGTCCCGCTGGCTTCGTCCAGTGGTTCTTCGGCAATCCGGCCTGGTGAGCCGGTCGCGGGCGTCTTGTCGGCTTCGGCCGATGGCGTCAGCGACTCAATCACCGGGTCGGCCAGGGCGATTCCTCCTGTTTCGGCGGGGGGTTCGCCAGTGCGTTCGCCGTCAGATCATCGACGGCGGCCACTATCGGTGCCGACCGCTGAAAGGGATAACAATGGAAGGAGAGTCGGTCCGGTTGAGGCCGGTCGGGAGGAAAGGATAGCCGCGGCAACACTATTCCACGAAAGAGTGTTGACCGATGGTGGAGACATAGACGTGGAATATGCCACCTTATTGTCCCGTCTATGCCCTGGGGGTCAGGCGTCCCAACGTCGTCCCGCGAGGGGCGGCCGGGTTGCCAATGACCATCGACCCCCCGGTGACAGACCAACGTCACCGGCGCCCGAAATGAATCGATCACAACGGCGCAGGGCACGATATCGTCTCCACCAACGACTATTCCGGACTAACCGGTCGGACCTCATGAAGGAACTGCGCATGCCAAATTCCACCTCGGAAAAGCCGTTCCTGCCGGACACAAACGATATAAAGACCACTTACCAGAATCGGTTCGGTTCAGATTCACCAAGGGACGATCACGCAATAACACCGCGGGAGGGACAGGAGGCCGTTGACCTGACACCATTTTCATTGAATGAGGTGCAGGGAGCCCTGAAGGGCCTCGGCCTCCGTTCCTCTTCCGGCCCTGATGGGCTCTCGGTTAAGACCATCCAGACCGAGTTGGGGCCGGACGTCGTTCGGTGGGTGCTGAACACCTTCCTCGAGTTGGGCAAAATCCCTGCGGTCCTTCGGGCCAATAGGACGACGCTCATCCCTAAGATAGCAGGAGCCAGAGATGTGAATGACTTCCGACCCATTACGATCGGGTCGGTGGTCTTGCGACTGTACTGCAAGTTGCTGGACCGCCGCCTTCGGGTTAAAGTTCACCTCGACCCAAGGCAGAAGGCATTCACTGCTGTGGACGGATGTAGTGAACATCTTTTCGTTCTCAGCGAGTCTCTGCGCCTCTGTAAATCTAAGAGGAGGGAATTGAACCTCGCCTTTTTGGACGTCGCTAAGGCGTTCGACGAGGTCTCACATCATTCTATTCTTAGGGCGTTAAGACGGCTTGGTGTGGGCCAGAGGTTCAACGACATTGTACACGACTTGTATTCAGGAGTCACCACTACGATCGGTGGCGCGCAGGGCAGAACATCGCCCATTCCGATGAACCGTGGGGTTAAACAGGGCTGCCCCATGTCCCCGATCTTGTTCAACATGGTTATCGATGAGCTGTTTGGGGCCTTGGGGCAGCGGCACGTGCTTAAGCCTAATGGCGTGGAAGTGACTGGATACAATTCCTTGGCCTTCTCTGACGATCTTGTGTTGGCCTCGGGAAGCGGGCATGGGATGCGCTATTTGCTGGGTGTCACAGAGGAATTCTTCTCAAACCGGAATATGCGAGTTAATGCGGCCAAGTCACACGTCATTCGATTTGCGCCGGCTCCAGGTACTAAGACCCTGGAAGTCATCCAAGGGACCACCTTCCATTTCAACGGCGCCCCTATCAACAACAGGGGCGTCGGGGAGGTGGTTAAGTACCTGGGGTTGGAGCTGACTCCACTTGGCTATCAACAAGCTCAAGTGAAGCAGCTGTACATGGACATTCAATTGGTGAGACAGGCGGCGCTGAAGCCAGCACAAAAACTGGCTCTTCTACGAGCGCATGTCCTGCCGAGCCATCAGCATACTTTGCGTTTGGGAAAAGTGTCAGATACATCTCTGAGGCACCTGGATCGCGTACTCCATAAAGCGATTCGAGGCATCCTCCACCTCCCGCCGGGAACACCCACGGCTTTTTATCATTTGAGGTCGGAGGATGGCGGGCTCCACATCCCCTCGTTCAGAGAGACTGTTGGTTTGATGCGTACCCGGCGGCTAGGGAAGCTCACAATGAGCAATGATATTTTGGTAAAGTCCCTGGCCGCCGGGTCGGGGCCCGTCAATGCTGAGATCGCTTATTGGCGCGACCATCTGCGCCCGGAGGATATCTCCCCCAAAGGACTCACGAAACATAAGCTGAGAGTCCCGAGAGTTGAGGAGGCCAAATACCGGAGAACCGCCGTGGGGAGCCGTTTTGACACCGAGGCCTCACGGTGGGGAAACCGGTGGCTGACCAATCCATCGGTCAGCCTAACTGGCCAGGAGTTCATTCACCTGGCCAAGGCCGTCTCGAAGAATCTCCCAGTCCGTACCAATTCAACGCGTGGCAGTGATCGACCGGTAAGGCCCTGTCGAAGGTGTGGTGGATACGCAGAGACCCAAGCCCATGCCCTCAACGGGTGCCGCGAACTGCGGGCGGCGTACATTAGACGCCATAATTGGCTTCACCATGCGGTGGAGTCGATGTGGCGTCGAGGTACGCATGACTCAATCCATCGAGAACCCGCAATCGAAGTAGACGGCGAAACTTTCCGCCCAGATACCATCCTGGTGACGGAAGGGCGGACGTCGGCGGTCGTAGTGGACTTCACGGTCCCCTATGATTATGACGCCGGCGTCCTGCGCAGCCGTCGAAAAGATAAAATTCGCAAATACGGTAGTGTCGCCTTCCTTGAGGCAGTTAAGGTTAAGTATAGGGTCGCGGTCGCAACGTCGGAGGCCGTTGTGATTGGCAGCCGCGGCCTGATGTTGACTGAGACCTTCCAGCGACCGCTAAAGTCCCTCGGTATCCCCCTGAAGCGCGATCTCGAACGCCTTCAAGAGGGGGTTCTGAGGGGCACGTCGCTGGTTTGGTCGGCGTTCGTTACGGGAGGTTGCTGACTCAAACAGCAAGACCATCCCAGCTGGGTCGGGGGCTATGGCTCCCGCCGGGGATCGCCACGCTGCGGGTTGACGCGTCGGCAACTTGTCCATGCCCATCAGCGGCGAGCCGGCGCGTCACTGGGACTGGTGTTTGTCCGTTGTTCTCATGTCGGGCGCATGAAGATGTTGGATTTGGATTGTTCGGTGCTGGAGAACGGACACTTGCGAAGTGTATGGTTTTTTGCTGGCTATGAATGGAGCCAGCCGATGGCGGAGAATTTGAGATGTCGATGGATGCAAGTGATCGTTGATAAGGCTGGGACGCCACCTCTGTAAAGGAAGCACACCGTTCGTGGCGCGCGACGTTCTAGCACTATGTCTTTGCGTGCATGTTGTCGTGTTTGTCTATTGTAAGCCCAGACCGCCGGGTGGCGACGGCCGTGTTGTTGTTGGTGTCGTCCGGAGGAATTCTTCACCGGACGGCACCCGTCGTTAATTCCGTCGTCCACCCGGCGGAAAATTGATAATAGAAAATTAAGAAAAATAAAAAATAATAATGGGGTTCTGGTAAGTGGTCTATACTAAGCTGGTAAGTGGTAAGTACTCATTCCGTTTGAGAGATCTCGGTTAATGAGACCTCTGTAAGGTATTTATTGTCACTACCTCCCTGAACTGGGAGTGGGTGAGTAACGCGCCTGCTGCCTTCCTTAGATGTGGTAGCCATCTCTCAGGCTCCCTCTCCGGAACCGAACCCAGATTCCCCGTTACCCGTCCGAGCCACGGTCAGCCACTAGCAAACCGTCGAGAGCTGATAAGGCAGATATTTGAAAGGCGCGTCGTCGGTACAAGACCGTACGATCCACACAATGTTACTGTGATCCATCGAATAACGACCACCGTTACGGCGATCATCGGTTTTCAGCCAATAAAGCGCCCCGCCGACCCCGAAAGGCAGGACTGGGGCTCGGTTGCATGTATTAGCTCTAGAATTACCACAGTTATCCATGTATCACTGTCTCGGCCAGTAAATAATAACTGATTTAATGAGCCATTCGCGGTTTCACCTTAGTTTGGCTTGTACTGATACATGCATGGCTTAATATTTAAGACAAGCATATCACTACTGGCAGGATCAACCAGGTATCCAACTCACGTCCTCCGCAAAGAGCGACGGGTCGCATACGATAGCACGCCTTCTGCCTTCTGATAACCTTCTGAGTTTTGGGTTTTCCATCCCACTTGCTTTCAAGTGATTGCGTGGAGCCACGTTTTATTTGGCTGAAATATATCGATCCGCGCTATCTCGGGAGGGGGGGGGGAGGGAGACAGTGTACCCTCCTAAGGTTTTCCGCGGGTAGTGAAAGAACGGCCCACGGCAGTGTGTAGAATATTGTCATACTTTTCCCCACATCAATTTGGCATGTTGTGTCAAAATGTTGAAGTCAGGTCATTTAGGGTGAACAAGCTAGTTCAGGTCAAGTGAGGTCACCTTCAAAAAAGTACAACCAGTCGTCACGCTGTAGCGGATACAGATATTTTAATGAAACTTCCGGTGTTTGCTTATCTTTAGCGATGCAGCAAAACGCACCCGAGGAATTATTTATCGCTTTCGATTACTTATTAGTTTTGCAGATTTGCCAATTATAGTTCAAGTCGAGGATTCCAGCTAAAGTAAGGATTTTTTTTGTCGTTGGAACAAGTTGACTTCGAGCGTTTTTCGGTCCGAAAAACCCGTTAAAAAAAAGGAATTAAAGAAAACTTGAAAACTCAAAATTTTGGAACATCACAAGGGAAGGTATTTGGGTGGTAAAAACTTGTAGGGTACTGGTCGATTTCGGTGTCCGTTTCTGATTCCAGATTTTTTCTCTTCAGAGCTCCCACAAAATGAACTCCCCAGAGCCAAAAACATGATGTAAGTCGTGAAAACCTAGGGCCTCCAGTGACGTCACTTGGTGAATATTTGGGGCTGGTGTCAGGCCATACTCATCGAGCGCTTTCCGACCACATCTCTGGTTTTCGTGCGACGCCTAGTTTGAAGTGTGGTTCCTATCAACCCCCCCCGAGACGGAGTGTGAGGATCTGACCGGAGCGACCGGAGCGAGCACCGTCTTTATCGGATAAGAAAAGCGTTCGGCAAACAGCATAGGCGAATTTCCATGTGCTCTGCGAACCGAACAGCGGTGTTCGTAATACGGCACGTGTATTTGCGCCTGCTTAAACGTGTGCATTGAATTCCGAACATGAAATTAATTAGCATTTTAATCCCAAGATTTAAGCATTTTAAAAGTTACACTTGACAGGACCAGATCCAGTGATTATTATTGGAGGGGCACATTTCCTTGTGGGTCTTCGGCGGAAAACTTCGCTAATTGGGGAGGAGTACACTGGAGCGTACTGAAGGGACACAACAAATTGCAAATGCAATGCTCTTTAGCCTCTAAAGTTACAATATTACGACATCCAGGGTATTTTTCGCAGTTGCCTTAGTTGTTGCTCTACTTGAAAGTGTGCGTCAAAATTTGAAAATGATTACACCGCTAAGGTGAGGACTAAATAAGATCAGGTTGCGTGTAACTTTCACAGATGTCCAATGTTAAAATCGGCTTGCATGCAAATATTTCATGCAAATTGGCCCCTTAAGTACTGCTACTACGGCCACATGGAGTAGTTTATTTTACAGCGAAAGCTTGGTTCCACTTGGAACCAGGCGTCGGATTTTAGTGTTCCCGGTCATTTAGTAGCTACATCGATCACATCATAATTTTAAGTGAATTTCCCTATGGCGGGTTAACGCTTAAAACTGGCCCAGACCGGCTGGTTTGTAACGAGTTACGCGCGGAGTCTGCCAACGCGGCCCATCGTCGTCATGTAACTTTAACGCTGCCCTGGACGAGGCACTATGCCAGTGATAAATTATTCGTGAAATAAGGTGGAATATACCACCTATTGAACAATAAGGAGACATCCTTCCCAAGGAAGTATCGACATCTTGCCTCTTGATGTGTGTTTATGAAGACCCCATGCCTTGTTTTAATGGTGGTATGTGTGTAAGTATCATGCTTATGCATACCATTACATATTGTGATGCATAAACATGTTGCACCTAACGCGATTTCAGGTAAAGAGAGTACACATAATATGATCTCCGTTTAATATTATTTGCTGACAGTATGAAGTTATTATCATGCTCATTAGCATACGTATCCCTACATTAGGTGTCTCCCAAAATAAAGGAAAAAGATACACATATAATCAGGCTATAGGCTCAAAATTTAGTTCGAAGGACTTAAATGATATTCAAAACGACACCATTTCCATGGGGAATTTCGACATCTTAGTGGATTCGTTTCGACATCGCACACCTAACGAGAAACCAATATTTTGACGCTGCACTATGCTGCCTAACGAACGATCCCTCCGCCTGTGGGGTGAACGCCCCAGCGTTCGGGGATGACCTGGTGATTGTTATCCGTACCGACCAGTCGTTACAAGTGCCTCTCACTGCGATTGAGAGTAGTCGGGCCTCATCAGGCCTGGGCATGAAACCGTCAAAATGCCGCGCCCCGACCATATTGGGTGACGGAAAGAACAAGTGTGCGGTGGTCCCCAAGGCTACCACATACACGATTAGAGAGGCGAAGCTAGCCTCAGTGGGTCTCGGAGACCAGGTTAAGTACCTGGGGCTCGTGGTCGACTTCACTGGAGTCATGGTGCAATACTGCAGCCGCCTACGCAATGACCTGTCAGAAGTCAGCCAAGCCCACCTGAAGCCTGAACAAATGTTTATCCTCAGAGAAGTACTGCTACCGAGCACGTCCCGTGCCCTTGTTCTAGGTATGCTCAATAATGGACACCTGAAAAAGATTGACATGGTTCAGGGTGCAATCCCAAAGTGGTTTCACTTGCCCAAGGACACGCCCAAGGCCTTTCTCCACGCTCATATCATGGATTGCGGGTTGGGCGCAGAGGAAATGGCACAGACGGTGCCAGTGCGCAGAAGTGTGAGAACAGCTGACTGTTGTGCCGCCGCCCGGCTGGTCGGCTGAAAGGCGATGCCACGCACTGCGGTATATTGCACGAAGTCCCTGAGCATGGGCGCTACATGACCTCTGCAGTCAATGCGCCCCCAAACCCCAATAACCAACCAAGTCCCTGAGCACACTACCCATCCCACCCTCTCGACACAACCCACCAAATACCCTCGAAGGGCGTACAATGGAATGTAGCGGCCAATCACGAGCCAGGGCCGGGTTGGTCACATGGCGGCATCTAGCGCCCGCGGCACTTGGCGGCGGCAGCCGTCAGCGGTTAGGCTGCGCCGCCAAGCAGAACCTGTCGCTCACAGCACTGATGATAGCTGATCACCCCGCTGCAGCTATCAGGGGCGGTCCGCCCATGTAAGGCACTAAGGCAGTGCCTCACCTGAGTAGAGCTGGGAAGTATTGTTGTATGTTATTTTAATATTTTTATGCTTTCAACCACTGGAAAAGAACAAACTTGAAAAACTTGAAATAAATATGCATTGGTGACTCATAAATATGGTAAACATTGAAGCTCATTCACATTTACATCATTTGCATGTTAGCTTCCAAACAGCTCTATCATGGGTCGAAAGAGGCTTGCCTCTCGCACATTTCGCCATATAGTGAGGTTTCGTTTCATAACAAGCGCATGGTAGGAAGGGGCCCTGCAATGTTGTTTGGAGATCGGTGACGTCACATGGGCTGGACAATCGCTCAGTCCCGTAGGCACTCCAGCGAAACTTCCGTGTTTTCCGCACGATACTTCCGATCTTAAATACCATCGAAAGTAGGGATAATTTGACAGCTTGAGGAATCGTGTCCACGAATATGAGCCGTGTTTCCGTAAACACTGATTTTTCGCTTGGACTTCGCTGACTGCATTCAGGTCAAGCGCCGCAGGAATCGCGTGGTGCCACGGGTAGTAGCAGTATAATGAGACAGGCCAACTTAAAATCACGGCCTGGCAGGAGGGGTAGGAGCAAGTAAGAGATAACTGTTGCAACATAATTCCTCCCCACTCGGTGCAGGGGCGGAAACAAGGGTGGGTAAGGGTGGTACTGGGGCATTTGCCCCATGGGAAGATGGTACCCATCTGGCCAGGAAAAGGCGCCAACATTATATTTAGGCTACCGGCGGAGGCACTTGTACTGGTTGGAATATCACGTCCTTTTCGCCCATGTGCAGCAGAACCTGCAGCTGGTTTTCAGAATTGTTTTCAATTTTTAATTTATACACGTCTAGACCAGACGATTTTTTTGTATATTTTTCAAGGGCAAGTGCCCCCTCAATGTTGGCTATGTCCACAAAAAATATAGACTTTTAACATGGGGTACCATGGAGCATGCAATCCACCGATGTGGGGCTTCCCATTAACTCCATGTATTTTGTACTGAAATAATAAATAATAAGAATAACAACAATAATAATAGTTATTATATGCATAATTATATATATATATATATATATATACATATAATATGTGTGTGTTAGTATGCTCGCCATTTCGGGTTGTGAAATGGAAATATATGAAAACCTCAATGATATTTTATATATGAAAACTTCCCGGCACTTTCGGAAGCATTTGAACACGAGGGAGAGTGTTGAAATTCACTGACTTCGGAACGATGGTGATGGGCTTGGGACCTTGCGGCGCCAAATTAAGTTGTTCATACGCATCTTAACATAAAATGATAACGGGTACTCATGAAAAATACTGGTCGAAATCCGGCCATTTTTTCTGCCTCACCCGACATAGGTCCCACGGACCGCCCCTGGCAGCTATGCTGTCAGAACCGTGGAGTCTTCGTTGGCACCTACACGAGGTCCAACCAGCGGTAGTGTGCGGCATGACGATGTGGTCCGGATAGTTCCGGATGCGACAGTCAAATATGAGATATTCACCGAGCCCTCTCTCCAGACCCCTGAGGGACTCCACAAGCCCGACCTTATCGCGGTGAAGGGTGGACTGGCTTATTTTCTCGATGCCCAGATCGTGGCCGACAATGACGACCTGGGAGCCTGCGACAAACGTAAAACGGATTATTACGACAGGCATGCAATTCGTGACTTTGCTGCTCGGGCTGGCCACGCAAGCCAATTTGGTCCGTACCGAAGAGCCACCTTATGGTCTATAATCCCTAACTGACGAAGTTCGTGGTCCCGGGCATCATTCAAGTGTCTTACTGAGCTTTGCCTAGCCAAGAAGACCCCCGCTATCTCCCGAGAGGTGCTTCTCGTCACCGCGTACTGCCATCGAACGCTCGTGCGAGGCACGGGGAGACGGTGGGCGACGCCTCGGCCGGAGCGACCCCTATGGAGAGGATGAAGAACGTCGAGGGGGACCCTGGCGGCCTCAAGTCGTGCGCAGCCTCGCACCATACAACTTCAGGCTAAGCGACTGCGTATTCACTCTGCCACCTGCGTGTGACCTGTCGTTGTATGCTCGTCATATGTTCGTGTTTTCTGTACCATTGTTTGTCTTATGTGCAATCACATGCAAAAGGAAAAAAAGGCTTCGGCAGAAAAACTCAGCAACAGCGGGCAGGGGCTGTTACCCCAGTTCGATGGCGGCCAACGAAGCACTATAGAGGGAGATGGTTCGCTTCCCCTCCCCCCCCAAATGAGGCCCGCCGCTTCCCCGGTACGTGAAACCGTTGGGGAGTTGGGGAGTTAGATTTGGTGGCTAACCGAAAGCCAACCCCCGGTGGCGAGAATACCATCAATTATCCCGTCGGGCAATCCAACTGCCCGCGCTGTAGTCCTGAGCAATTCCTGTTTCAAAAGCAAAATTGGCGATGTATGGCCCTGGCAGATTCCGCTGTCCTCTGATTCCAAATTTAAAATAAAAAAACTCCAAAAATGTGCTCAGCAAAGCCAAAACGTAATGTATGTCGTGAAAATATTCCCCCCTAGTGACGTCACTTTTGGGGGAAGAATTGTTTGGAGCGTGAACTCGGGCGCTACCCGTCGAGCGCTTTCCGATGACACCTGTTTCGTTATCGTGCGACGCTTAGTTTGGATTTTAGAGGGGGTTACTATCCCCCACACCACGAGACTGGGTGCGAGGATCTGACAGGAGAGACAGGGGCGGGTTGAAGAAACCCCAGTATGCCTGTATTTGATCTGCTTTTACCAACAACTGACGAAGGATTGTTCTCGATGACAGCTAGGCGACGGACCCCACCACCAAGCCATCAATAACTCCTGAGCAACAGTAATCATCTTGGTCCTCTCCCTTTGGCCAGAAAAGTGCGCCTAGTGCGCAACCCACCAAGGTTTCGAACCAACGGACGATTCTTCCTCAAGGCCCATAATGTCAGAGGAAATCATTTGAGCCAAGAAGGCAACGAAGCTTGAATCTTGAAAAGCTTGAAAGCCCTGGGACCTGACGGCGTCACAGCAAGATTATTAAGGAAGAAACCTTCATCAATCCATCCTCAACATATATGCTGCATACTTGCGCCACGTTGTGATATTTAGACTATTCGATCAACTGCAACGTGCCTTTAATAAAACCGATGGCTGCACCGAAAACGTAACCATACTTTGTGCACCCATATGGGAAGCCAAAGCCAGAAGAAAGCCGCTCTCCATCGCTACAATTGATCAGACGACAGCGTTCGACTCGGTTTCGCACCACTCGATGTTCAGAACCATGCACCGGATCGTGATACCACAGAAAATGATGCACGTCGTCTGATCACTTTATCCTAATTCTAACACCGAACTAAGACGTGACACCCCGATGCAAATCAATAAAGGGACCAGGCAGGGTGGCCCCATGTCTCCTTACTTGTTTAATGCGGTAATAAACGAAGTTATCGCCTCAATCCAGACAGGACCGGAAGCTGACATCCCACCAATCCGGAGGATTGCCGATGACTTGGTCATCCTAGCACGAACCTCAAGGATAATGATGAACACCATCAGTGCCCTTCTCGAGCCCACGGGGCTTAAACCCAACTCCGACAAATGGTCGTCACTTGCAATCAGAAACATGGGAAAGGAAAAATGGACGTATTTGGAGAAACAAGCTACATACAAAATCGGCGTTGAGGAAATACCAACAATGTGCCCGTCAAACACAATCAAGTACCTGGAAGTACAAATTGGACGCAACGGTGTCACACAAAACGTCCCAGACAAACTGAGCAAAGACATCCTTAACATCACCCATACCCCAATTAAACCTCAACAGCGTCTATGTATATTAAACGCATCCAGAGCATCCATCATGCCCAGATCTTAGGAGACACAACGGCAAACATCCTCAGAGCATTTGACGCACAGATCAGCCAGGCCATGCGCACTTAGCTCCACATGCCGAAGGACACCCCGCTATAATTACCCCCATGCCAATGTGTCGGACAGCGGACTGCGCACACCCCGACTCTGTCGTACAATGCAAGCCGCTGTCCAAGCGCGAAGGGCAAATCTGGAGTCATCCACCCACACATACGTGACTAAACTCATCTCTTCTGAGTTCTGGCTTCGACACAGGTCCCGATACTTAATAATCGAGACAAGACCCGCGCTACGGGGGCAGCAAGCCCTGCACCTGTACACAATACTGCACAGCCGCGGTCTGCAACAAGCCAACAACATCCCCAGCGCCAACTCTTGCGTCGACGCAGACACGCGCCTTGAAAAAGCTTCAAGCATATCGGAGCCCTAGCCGTGAGAGGGAACTTGCTGCCGACAGCCGCCCGGCTCGGGCGTAGCCCGGATCCCGGCATGACCGCACCACCAGCTGTGACGTTGGATACCGACAGCATGAAGCGATGGCACACATATCCCAAACCTGCTTCAGAACCGCTCCGGGACGGATTGCGCGACACGATAAGATCACCCGCTATATAGCGAACAGATTGAAAAACAAAGGTTTCTCGATTGTCAAAGAGCCCAGGATTCCAAACTCAGCGGGTCTAAGAAAACCGCGTATTGTCGCGACCAAAGGCACTGAGATTAACGCGCTTGAAACGCAAATACTGGCGGATAACGCAGCTATCGTGGAAGCGCACACTATAGAGCAACTACTATGGCACTACAGAGATACGTGAACACCTGATTGCTCGAGCCGAATTACCTAACCTAACCCAACCTAACCTAACCTAATCTCACAACGCCATCGTCACATTTTGGTCTATCACCCGAAACTGGCGAGGTGGATGGTCTACTACTGCAGCACCTAACCTGAAGAAACTTGGCCTAACAATCCAAGACCTGATGTTTACTACACTGAAGTCTTGTTGAGTACACTTGCTGAATACGGAAGATGTTAGGTGTCCACCAGATCGGGGTACCCCAGGCGAGCACCCGCGAAATGCCGCTGCGGGGTCGAGGACCGGGCCGTAGAGGGTGAATACCGCGCCAGTCCCCGCAGGATATAAATAGGGCCGAAGTATAGCACCACCGGAAGTGCTCATATTTGTCGGTGTGTTTATGTAAAAATGTCCATGTCAAAGAAAGATATAAAAAAAGAGACTTCGGCTAGAAAATGGGTCACATGTCTCGCAAGATGTGACCCCTTAAAGAAGTAGTCAAATTCCTCGTCTAGTGTCTATTATGCTGCTAGTGTTATATTATACCATATAAGGTGTACCTGGCGGTGAATTCGGCGCACCTTCCTTCTGGATGTGGTACTGATGAAATTGCCTATGGTAGCAAAATGGGCCATGATTGGAAGAGTTTGGAATTGTTGAGTGCGTTATGCATTATCAAGTGAATGGTGCTTGATAAGCTGGGATATATAGTTTCCTTGAAACTTGAGATAATGGATTGATTGGGGTGTGAGCATTTACTCTTCTAGTATCATTCTTCGATAAGCTAAACCAAGATGGTTCCTGTGACCCTTATTAGGCCTTAACACTTATTAACTTTATTAACGTTAATTCGCAACACACACAATCTCCGAAATCACACCGGTACCTTATAAAAATTGTCGGTGTGCAAAAGAACCAACAAACCACCAAAAAAGAGTCTGGGCAGAAAAATCTGCGGGTCCGTAATAAATCGGCTGGGGACCTAGGACACAGTCCTGGACGAAGAAAAACGCAACGGTTTCAAAAATGAAAAAACCGAGCAGAGGCCTCGGGTCGATAGCCAACCTGGAAACATATTTAGCCAAATAGATGAGGTGCATCAAAGCTCAATGGATATCTGGGATTCTGAACCACCAGAACATGTGAGAAGAAGAGAAGTAATCATCTAATTGAAGCAATGTAATTTTCACAAAGAACCACATACAATGCATTCCATCACCTCAAAGATTGCGCATGACTATCGTGTGGCAGCAAATATAAAAACGTGGGAGGCCTAACTGAAACCGTAGAATCGCACGAAGTGTGGCGAATGCGCCGAATGTGCAAAGCGGGTAGATGAGTGCACACAGGGCGTAGTAGCCATCGGGCTTTATGAGCTGGAATGCCCTGAATTGGAAGATTTACATTTTAAAATTATTTGTGCAGGTGTCATTTCAGCAGCGCCAGGGGACTTACCAAGGGATGCAAAAAGCAGTATAACAGGGTGTGGGAAGTCGGGGTTGAGAACTCAGGACTCAGAAACCACGGTGGTGAGTTGGGCACCCTCCACAATTGAATTAAGTTGGTCACTAATCATGTTATTATATATTGCCCTTTGGAACAATAGCGCTCGAAATCTGGGAACTTTATAAAAAAACATGGTAGTTGGCCCACTAAAAATCGTTTTACACCCCTAACCCAAATCTTATGTACGCCATTGTTGGCCGGTCACCATCTCAGTGTATAGGGGCCGCAGGTACTGGACCCAGTTCCGCACTGGGTCATTGACCGGCCACCGTCTTAGTGTATAGGGGCCGCCGGTGCTGGACCCAGTTCCGCACTGGGTCACTGACCGGCCACCGTCTCAGTGTATAGGGGCCGCCGGTACTGGACCCAGTTCCGCACTGGTTCACTGACCGGTCACTGTCTTAGTGTATAGGGGCCGCCGGTGCTGGACCCAGTTCCGCACTGGTTCACTGACCGGCCACCGTCTCAGTGTATAGGGGCCGCCGGTGCTGGACCCAGTTCCGCACTGGGTCATTGACCGGCCACCGTCTCAGTGTATAGGGGCCGCCGGTACTGGACCCAGTTCCGCACTGGGTCACTGACCGGCCACCGGAAGCCGGATCTGGCGCAATGTCGGCTGGTGCAACTGCCTGGCCGTGGCGTGCTTACACGAAGTCGGACGCAAGCTTGCCTCACCTTTCGATCAATGGGTGAATCGCCGGCGCACGTGGGATGGCTTGCCAGCCGGATCGGAAATCCTGTTGGTCGTTGATATCCCGGAGCACTCATCATAAGTAGACTGGTACTCGCTGGTAGCGTCGGCGTAGACGCAGGTCGAAGGGGAGGGGGTCGCAAGACAAACCTTTCAAATTATCGGGAACCTCAACTGTTGATCTCATGTGCGTAGCATGGGAAGAGCAGACTTCAGAAGCACCTTCGCCCCTTTGAGTTTGAGTTTTATTGAGTCAGGCACTTCGGCCCCCTCAGGCTATTTCGTGCCATTAATGAGAAAATGTATATCGTGTTATGCTATATAATTCAGCTCATACCTCGTGGAGTAGTTTTATACTGCGTAGAAACTTGAAAAGTAGTTTGATGAAAAAGGGATGGCCATCCCCTGATAGTGTAGATGGAGTAAAAATAATTTTGTGTGAAAGGCAAAAATCCTTCAGTGTTTTTCGATGGCCGTGGTACTTCTGAAAATGAAAGACAATACGTGAAACTATATAATATATATATATATATATATATATATATATATATATGTACATATCCTTGTGTATATATAACATATGTATATATTATATATACATAATATATAATGTATTATAATTATATATATAAAGGTGTATATAAAGATATATATATATATATAGATATATATATATATATATATATATATATATATATATATATATATATATATATATATATATATATATATATATATATATATATATATACATATGTCGATGGGCAAGCAAAGTATGGCCGATGCGTAAACTTGATAGTGCGTTTTCTTCGTTTCGGTCTTTCCTATGATGTGATCCAAGTATCCACGACAGTTTTAATGAAGCGTAATTGTGTATTGTTTGCGTTTTGTGTCCAGTTTTAGTTCCAAAATTATCGAACACTCCGCATTGATGACTTAATGCCTTCAAAATGTGATTGAATTTCTATAATGTTTTGGAAGTTTATGATGCTTTGGGTAATTTGTGGGCTTCTTTTCTTCCTGGGATGCCGCAGTGGCTGGGGACCCACAGGATACGGGCCTCCACGCCCATTAGATAAAGTCTTGCAAGGGTATCGTAGATGGAGATATGGCAATTGTGCGAAAATGAAGGTCAAGAAAGTGATTGAAGAACAGATTTGGAGTCGGAACAAACGACAACACTGCGCATGGGGTGACAAATTGAACAGTTGCCGACAACGAAGAGCAATGAGAATGACGCGCAATTATACGACGAAAATGGATGTTCCGTTTGATAAGCTATGCTGATTTATGTGTATATCCGAAACAAGGACATTTCCAGTGAGGTTAGCGTCATTTGATGTGACTTTAACGACAAATGGAATATGACGATAACGAGAAACTGGTGACATTTTTACTTTGCATGTTCCGGACAAATTTTTTATTTTGTGGTGATGGTTAGATAAAAATGTGTCGTTCAGCCATCTGCCACGGTGGTATAGTTGGTGGAGGAAGAGCAGTAATATGTGGAATATTATACTGAAATTGTGTTGAATATGTTTTGATGCGAGAAGCGTGGTAAGGCTCGTTCGCTTTGCTGTCGACCTGGGATTGTACGACCCCAGGACGCGACCATCCGCAGAGCTCGGCCGGCTGCACGGACGGGTTCGCGGAATGTCGCCATCCGTAGGAAATACCTCCCATGGAGGTGGTCGCTTCATGGTTCGACTAGAAGTTGCTGGTGAAGAACCTGGTGTATGGTTTTCACCAAGCCTGGGTGGTGTGGGTGGTGGGCCCATCTGTCGTTCTGTGGTTGGCGAGGATGAGAGTGCTGTTGGGGGCGGCGGTCCTTTGGACTTGGCATCAAAAGGTGCACCCTGTGGGTGGAGCCGGGCTGACCGACCCGCAGCTCCGAGATCTGGCGCTCCAGAAATTACCTCCACCCTGGAAGCCCGGTCCTTGGGTGGTTCCACTGGTGGATGGCGGAGGGACGCACTGGTCTCTATCACAGGTACGGTGGTTCCTGCCCGTCGACTAGTGAGGCCAGCAAGCGGAGCAGTTCCTGTCCCAACGGCAGGGGGCGCAGGTGATGCGGTGGGTTTCGAGCTCCTCGCCTTCTGTTGCTTCACGGACCCAATCATGGAGGGGTCAGGGCTGCGCCGGCGGCACAGTGGTCAATTTCTGGCGCTTTAAGGGCAACTTCAGCCTCTGCCTCCTGGGGGCGAGGTGCTTCAGCACTTGAAGTCAGGCGTCGTTCCGGCAAGGTGTAAACGAGGCCAAAGGATCTCAGGAGGTTACTAAGCTGCGAGAGAAACTGGGAGGCACTGGGAGACTCCCGGTGATTGGTGGCAGGTTGCGTGTCTTTTACTTTGCCTGCATAACACTTTTGGGTGGGTTTCCATGCACATTTCTCGGGCCTGTCTATATGGTATCTGTTTAGTGCACTTCAGTGCAAGAATCTCTTTCTCCTTGACATTAACTCGACATGATCTGTCGTAAGCAGTGTGCGGAGACTGTCCGTGACCACAATTTACACACCACAGCTCTTCAGAGTCACAGTTTTCGCCGGTGTGCTCTAAAGCACCACATATATCACAGGTCAGGTGACCTCGGGAATACTGGGTCGTGTGTCCGTATCTCTGGCATCGAAAGCATCGCATGGGGTTTGGTATGAAAACGCGCGAACCTTCACCTTCACATAGCCAACGTACACCGCCACTGGGAGATCTGTGGAGTTAAAAGTCAACAAAATATTGTTCGTAGCTTGTAGGTTACCTCTACGACGCACTTTCATCCTTCGCGCATCCACAACACCATATTCAGCTAGACCATCCAGTTTCCGCATAGGGAAGCGTCCCCCAGATCAAAGCAGTTTATAACACCCTTCGAGAAGTTCTTTGTCCTGTGTGGCTCCACTAAAATAGGCATCGTGACGTCACGAATACTGCCCTGCTCTCGTACGCTGTATTTGAATTCAGTTAAGACTAGAGTTTTCCTTGCTTCCTCAGCATTTCGAAATTCGACTTCAATTGCTCCAACCCTCAGTTTCTCGCATCGAAGCACGTCGCCAAGCAGATCGCAGCCGCGTAAATGCTCGCCTCAGCTGGGTTCTTGAGAAAGAAGGCATCCTTACAGGTACGCAGTGTGGGTTCAAGAAAAATCGTAGTGTCATAGATCATGTTTTACGACTGGACACAGAAATAAGACACAACTTTATGCAAAATAAACACGTAAGAGCTATTTTCTTGGACATTGAGGCTGCTTATTACACTGTGTGGCGATATGGAGTATTGAAGAAAGTGTATATACCACAGGATACGTGGATCTATGAGAACCTTTTTACAAAACTTTCTGTGTGATCGTACCTTCCGTGTCCGCGTCGGAAATCATATGTCACTACGCTTTGTCCAGCAGAATGATGTCCCACAGGGAATTGTACTTAGTGTTGCGTTATTCGCAATTTTGATCAATGGTATTGAAAACGGACTATCACCGAGTATTAAAAGGCCACTGTTTGTTGATGACTTGGCCATCTGGTCATGTGCGGCGCGATCACCATCCATGGAAATACAGCTACAGATGTAGCACGCCTTGAAAAATGGAGGATTATAAACGGCGTTCGATTTTCCCATATCGTATGCTTTGCTAATGTCTCAAAATACTGCCACAGTATGTTCATATTTCTTGTAGCTTAGGCGGATGTTTGTCTAATCGAATAAGGTGATCTATGGCGCTGCGTCCTCGCCAAAAACCGCGTTGAAAGGAATTAGAAAAGAATTTGTTTCTAGGTGCCATGTCAATCTGTCAACAATAATACCTTCAAAAAGGTTTCCAAGACACCTGGGGAGAGCAATGTGTCGAAAATTGTTGGGGTCGCTGTGATCTTTGCCGGGTTTTGGTATCGGAATGATGGCTTCTTTCCAAGATTCGGTAAATATGTGACTTGACCATAATTAATCAAATGTTCGTAAGACGGAATGTTTCGTGTGGTCGGGTAAATGTCTTGAAAAAGTATAATGTAAATTGTCTGGTCCTACAGAAGTATCCATGGCGGAGGAAATTGCAGTCTCTTGTTCTGAAAGTTGAAAAGAGCATTATGTATTTCAGTGTTGTCTGAATGGAATTGTGCTGAATAGGTGTGAAAAGTGTGTTGTGCATTTTGTAAGAAATTAAGTCTGTATTTGTTATCCGAGCGATTTTGAGCCAGGGTGTTGTGCCTATGCTATTGTGTTTACTATTGCTTTTGGGTATGCAATGATGATATTTTTGGATTTTGATGGCCATGAGTGCTTTGAACGGGGTGCGTCCGGACAGTCGGCGGATTAATTGCCATATTTGGCTTAATGGTGTTCGAAAATTGAGTTGATTTAAACATTCTGATCATGAACGACGTCTGGCATCGCGAATGAGGCGGCGTGTCCTAGTTCGTGCATGGTTACGGATGAAGGGAATTGTGTTGATCAGGGTGTCTTACATATTTCTTAAATGCTCTTCAGGTTTTTTGCGGATAGCGGACGAACGGCGCCGGCAGCGCGCCCAACTTTGGCATACCTTTACCCACATCAATTTGACATGCTGATTCAAACTTTTTAGGTCAGGTCATCTAGGGTCAACGAGTTAGTCAAGGTCAAGTGAGGTCACCTCCAGAAACGTTCAACCAGTCGTCGCGCTTTAACGGATACATATTTTTTAATGAAACTTTTGGCGTTTGCTTATCTTCACGGATGCAACAAAACGTACCAGATGAATTTTTCATCTTTTCCCGTTTTTGACTACATATAAATTTTGCATATTTGCCTATTGCAGTTCAAATGGAGGATTCCGGTTAAAGTACGCATTTTTATTATTGCAAGTTCAGCCAACTGCCTCAACTGCAACACGTCCGACCACCTGACCACATCACCCGATGTCCAGTTTGACGCAAGAAGGAGGTGTGCGCGGTCAAAGCCACGACCGGGGTGTCCTACCCCCCAGGACCGGCGGTCCGTGGAGGCCACTTTCCCCGCCACCAAAGCGTAGGCACAGGTGACCAGCATTGCTCCCCCACCTCTTTGCGTCAACACAACTTCTACTTCGATGCAAACCGACAAGATTTCCAGCTTGGTTCCATTTAACACGCGCCCTGAAGGGCCCCTCTGAAAATTACGCACACTGAAGGGGGTGAGGGAGGGTGGCG
>JAOTOL010000883.1:0-154556 GCA_034440575.1 Imbricaverruca yamaguchii | reverse complement strand
TTCCAACACTGAGTAGCATTAACACAACTTTGCTGCATTTGTAAATGGCTGTGCAGCCAGAACATATTCAGGGCCCAGAATGGTGCTATGTTGTGATCTAATAGGTACAGGTACACTGCAAGCATGGGTACATGTTCCACAAAGGATGCTTGAGGGCATTCAGGCCTCATGCCACTTAAATTCAGCTGAAGGACCCTGAGCAAAAACACCCATCACCCTCCCCCAATTTGGGACTACTCAACCCCTCTGGATTCATACATTGGATTCCAGGTGCCTAATTTTAAAATACAAGTTCACATTTTTTTACACTTAATTTTTTTGTCATTTTACTTTACAAGGTGAGTTACATGTTCCATCATCATTAACAAAATATAAAAAGTTCAAAAAGGATGCTAGGCTAGATTATGTTGTGATATTTTGATGTTTGAACCCTACTTTTTTGTGCTATATTACCCACGAGTGGCAAACCTTTTGGGTTATTTTGCCTTTCAACTGAAAAGAAAGCATTTGCAGAGGAAATGATGATAACATTGTCATAGTCATGTCCATAAAAGATGCATAAAAACAGGATTTAATAAAATGCCATAAAGGACACATTTCCCTGTATATTTTTCAAGGATTACAACAGCACAGGCTCCCTTTGACTGTACCAATGTGATCAGTGCCCCTTCCTGCACAACTGATACCAAATCATGGATTGTGGAATGGGCACCTGGGCAATGAATGTCCTTTGAATCCATAAATTCAGCATTGGTCCACGACATTAGTTGAAAGGAACTCATCAAAACTACCTGGTGCCCCTTCCACAAATTTGGATGCTCCATCGCCAGTTGCAGGCATGCCTGTGTCCAACAGACCTCAGCTGGTAGAAACTGGGCAGAAGACAACTACCCCCAACCACTCCACCTCTTATCAAGCATTGTAATGACAGTTTTAGTGCTTCATTCTAGATCTGCTCTTAGTTCCACCACATACCTATATTCCAATCAGGGCAGATAGAGGGGGTATGTGTTCCCATGGAAAGGCATCCATGTAGAAGCACCTTAAAGCTTCTACATGGATGTTATTGAAGAGGAAAGGGATACATATAAAATGGGAGGGAGGGAACTGGATGTTATTGAAGAGGAAAGGGACTTAGGTGTGTTGGTCTCAAAAGACCTTAAAGCAGAAAAACAATGTATCTCAGCTAGAAATAGGGCACTCAGAATGCTGGGACTCATTAATAGAAGTGTGAAATATAAGAGCAGGGAAGTCATGAAAAAGCTGTACTTAGCATATGTGCTAAGTACTCTGTAGTACTTGGAGTACTCTGTACAAGCATGGAGCCCCTATCTAGAAAAGGATATAGATATGTTAGAAAGAGTCCAGCGCAAAGCCACTAGACTCGTCAGTGGATTAAGTAACTTAGAATATGGAGAAAGGCTTAATGCATTAGATATGTACTCACTCAAGTATAGGAGATTAAGGGGAGACATGATTGAAATGTACAAAATTGTTAGAGGGCTAGATCAGGTCAATTTGAATGATGCTCTGCAGTTTAGAGTATCCCATAGGGGTCATCAATTCAGGTTAGACAAAATGAGGTGCAGGACAGTTAAACGACAGCAGGTCTTCAGTCAAAGGGTTGTTGACCAATGGAATAGGCTGCCTGCTGATGCAGTGGGGAGTCCCTCATTGAATGTCTTTAAAAGTAGGGTGGATAATTTTTTTAGACAGGAAAATGTTGTTTTTGAATTCTAACTTGTGATGCATGGGATATTGGCAACTTCCTTTGCGGTGTCATACTGATGAGATTGGCTGTGGTGGCACAGGTGGAGGGATTGCATGGGTTTGGAATTGATAGGTGTGAACATGTACTTTCTAATATCTTCTAGACAGGCTTGACCCAGATGGGCCCTTGTGGCCCTTATTAAGCCTTAACACTTTATGACTTTATGACTAAAGCACAAATTTACCATTACCACGACACCAGACAGGTCGTTGTGAGGGTAAATGTGATACTTATAAGTGGGATACTGCTAGAAAAGGGGGATTAAAACTTCACAAACACGTACCTAGAACCACGATATCGATCCTTCTTTGAGAAGTATGTTGATTTACTGCCCAGCTACCCTCATTGTACCCCCACGAACAATCATTAAATTTATCACTGTGTGAAAGATCTCAAATGATTGCTCACAAATGCCAGCGATATTTGTAGCCCATATGGCACATCGGTCACATAGAGACTTTCCTTCACATTTGTAGCTCCTCCCTCAACGCTATTTGGACGCTACTGGTGGATGGTGAAGTTCCAAAATGATTGGTGGTGTGGGGGAAATCCATGGAGGAAATGGGTATTGCCAAGTTCGTTGGTGGTCCCACCTCTAATGGGTTCCATATTCACGAGATGAAACAAGAAACTTAGGAAATTTGCAGGATATGAAACCAAAAATATTTGACGTGCTCGAAACGCGTCGAAAATGACTTGATTATTAACATATTGAAGGAAAAAACATAATTTGTTTCGTGACACTTTTTTGTCGCTCCACCCATAAGAAAATCATGGTTCCGCTTCTGTAGGCCACGACGAAGCTATGCCGTTGAACTTTTTGTTGCTTTGAGTTCCCAAGATCAACAACATGGGCGCTATATGACCGAAGCAGTCGAAGCGCCCCTAAGCAGGCCCCTGTCATCCCCATGCCTTCCTGCGTGTCGGCTCGAATGGTACAAATGACGTCATCTGGGGTACAACTTTTGGGGCGTTTTAATGGTTTCATGCATTTTAGAATGGAAATATTTTCAATTCAACTCATTTTTTAAATCCTATAATATCACGTCTATGCTTTTGGAATCGTGTTGGAATGTTATTTTATCATCCTCAGATAGGCTACGAATTAGGCGATGACCATCACGAATGCAGCGTTTTAGGAGCACGCATTTTCTAAAATTCTTAGATGGCGCAGTTGCGTCATAAATAGCGCAGTTGTTTACGCAAGGCAGTGTATCTGGCGCTATTGGTCAAATTGCTCCTGTAATGTTTGTCCAGATGATCGCACAATGTATATAGTATGACTTATGGTACAAAGTCCCAAAGTTGTCTTCATTTCTAGCAATATATGTGCCCTCAGGGACTGTGAGAGAACAGATGTTCTTTTCCCTGTAGGATGAACGAAGCAATCTCTCTTCCCCTTCGGTTGAACACTGGGCATCGTCTGCCCAGTTTTGCAGCTCCCTCGTAGATTGTTTTATGCGGGAGGGACTAAAGACAGACACCATGGGTCTGTTCCCGTGTCTCCACTAACCTCCACAAACCTCCACTGGTCGTTCCCGTGGCCAACCCAGTGGAGATTTTTCCTTCACCAACCTCCACCAGTGGAGCAAAGCTCCACCAGCCGAGGAGCAGGGTCCAATTGTGATTTTTCAGTGGAGCTCAATCATGGCGCACTAGTTTCATATATTTGCACGTAAACAACGTCCTTCGTAATATGAATCTCATCTTCATGCGCCAACTGAATAACAGGATCATCCTTCGCAATGTAAATATGAAATTACAACTATGAACAATAATCGAAGTAGCAGATGCAGACCACAAAGCATCCTTTTTGTGGCCTTAGATATACGTCATTCGTCCTAAGGACAAGATGTTACTTTACCGGCGGGATCCGCCGCAATCCCCGAGCCGCAACTGCCGCAATGCGGCGCCAACTAAGATTGCACTCAAGCCCGATCCAGGAGGTCGAGAAAGTTGGGATGGGGAAAAGCCAGCATCGGGTAGAAAAGCGTCTCTGGGCCCAGGTAGCCGGACACCAGATTATATGCTGTACATTAAGAAGGTAGGATGTAACCAACCACAAAACTGGGGAGACGACTCCTGGTGCTCAACCGAGATGGAAGAAAGATTGCTTGTTTCATCTCATAAGCAAAAAGGAACATATGTTCTCCCCTACGCTTCCTGAGGGCCCCTACATCGCTAGAAATAAATAGACAATTTTGGGACTCGTATTATAAGTCATACTATATTCATTGTGTGATCATCTGGACAAACATTTGAGGAGCAATTTGATCAATAGCGCCAGATCCCGCGCCAAACATTTCCTATTTGTCGCAGAATTCAGACCGCTGTCAGCTGATTTCTCCACCGGTCGTTCCCGTGGGCAGGTCTCAATTATCCTCAACTAACCTCCACTGAGTTCCTTCTGGTGGAGCCACGGGAACAGACCCCATCTCACCGACACGGTTTGACCGACACCATCTCGCCGACATGGATGATCTCGGCAACCACTGGCTCGATCTTCATGAGACCTACACAAAACGATCGCCAGTGTGCCGGAGGCGTGCGGTTTGGACTTTCGTGACCTTGGGTCAGGTCAAGGCCACCAAATCGCAGAAAAAATTGGCTCACCGATATGACCGATCTCGGCAACGGTTTGTTCGATCTTACTGAAACATTACCAAGCGAACGGCCGTGTGCCGGAGGCGTGCGGTTTGGACTTTCGTGACCTTGCGTCAGGTCAAAGGTCACCACTGGGTCGATTCCAATAAAACCTTCAACAAACGAATGGCCGTGTGTCGGAGGCGTGCGGTTGATGATGTCGGTGAGCCTAAAATTGTGTTTTTCTGGGATTTGGTGACATTTAACCTGACCCAAGGTCACGAAAGTCCAAACCGCACGCTTCCGGCACACGGCCGTTCGTTTGGTGAAGGTTTCATTGGGATCGACCCAGCGGTTGCCGAGATCGGTCATGTCGGTGAGCCAAAAATTGTATTTTTCTGCGATTTGGTGACCTTTGACCAGACACAAGGTCACGAAAGTATAAACCGCACGCCTCCGACACACGGCCGTTCGTTTGGTGAAGGTTTCATTAAGATCTAACCAGTGGTTTCCGAGATCGGCCATGCCTATAGTTTATTTTTTTTTTAATGTTTTTTTCTCTGATATTTGGTGACCTTTGACCTGACCCAAGGTCACGAAATTCCAAACCGCACGCCTCTGGCACACTGGCGATCGTTTGGTGTGGGTCTCATGAAGATCGAGCCAGTGGTTGCCGAGATCGTCCATGTCGTCGAGATGGTGTCAAACCGTGTCGGTGAGATGGTGTCTGTTTTTTTAGTCCCTCCCGTCACGGTCACCATCCACTCATCGTTACGGGACTGTGTGTGGGTCACGGTTGCCACGGGACAGCCGAGAGAGTGCAGTGATCTGCAGACTGTCTGAAGAACCTAGAGATACAGGTGTCCCAATGTCCGAGGATGTGGAGGAAGAGTTCAGATTCAAATTGAAGATTTAGTTTTAAAATAGCCATATAGTAGTGGGGGTGAGTGGGGATAATTAGTGGGGTAGTGGGGTGGTGGGGGTTAGCCATACGCAACACCTCGCACCCCACACTCCACGCTGTCTTCGGTTGAGCCCTTTTGAATAGATACCCCGAATATTTTAATAGTGAACACACAATTTTTACCGCTAAGATGGGGACCGCTAAAGGGATGAGGCAGGCCCCTGGGCTCGCCTGTGACTAACAACATGCGATATTGAAAAAGAACCATCACCACAGCATAAGTACTTTCAAATTCACACTTCTCGCTGGATCTGGAACTCTTTTCACGACTGGTGGATTCATTTGTAATCATGGACTCCGCTGTGCTTTGATGGTCCCGTTGTGTCTTGGTTTTTAACTCCGGTGTGTATATTTCGAGCAGCAGAGTGTTTTATGGCAATGCCGCCTTTTTCCAGACTCTGTGCCCTTTGAAGCTCCTGGTGAGTTCTCGTCCTCCAGTTGTGCTCTTTGGGTCCCGCTGTGTTTATTTGGCGTTCCTTGCTCATATTTGTGGGACACCAGCACGACATTAGGGGCCTCGGTAAACTTTATCGGAATCCCGTCTAGACTTGTCGGACCCAGTCGCATGGTTCCAGGAGAATCCGGTTGGTTGGTTATTGGCCTTTACGATACATCGACCGTTGAATCATGTAGCGTCGCACATCTCTCACGCCGATTGGTCGCGGGCGAAGAGTAGCAACAGGTGAGACTCGAACCCACAACCTTTCGATTGTGAGACGAGCAGCTTACCCCTAGGCTACTCTCCCCGCAGGAGAATCCGATGTCAGCTTTCTGAGCTCGGCAGTTTTTGGTAACCTATTCTGAATTATGTAAAGTCCGAGCCACGGCCTCATTTTTCGGACCCTCGGCAACATTTGTTTTGTTTTTGTGTCACGCTGCAATTTGTCGAGCTCCAGTGCCGTATGTGATTTGTTAAGACATCTGGTGGTATGTTTGGACTAAGGGGTGATTTCCTGGCTCGAACATCTATTTTCCCCGAATCTCTCTTTATTTTGCAGGTTTCCGGCTTGATTCTTGTCGGGTTCCGTTGCGATTTTGGGGCCATGCTGTGCTTATTTGCGGACATCGACGCCAATTTTTGGGAGCCCGAGGGAATCATTCATGCCTCGACCAGAATTTATGCAACTACGAACAGGAATTTTGAGTCCCATGCGCGACATTTGGGGGGTTTAGCGCTAGTTCACAGGGCACGTTGTACTTACCTGACCCCACGCGATTTTAGCGTTCCCGGCGCAAATATTCGAGGTCGGTACAAGTTCTTTGGTGTCCGCTGTGTTTATTTGTATTTATTTCTCTTTATATCTATATTTATTCTGAGGCCCCGACGTAAATATATCTTGCCGTATAAATATTTTTTGGGGACCCCGAAGCGATTTTTGGTTTTTGGGAGCTGATTGATTGATTGATGATTTGGGCTTAGGGGCGCATCAACTGCTACTGGTTATGTAGCGCCCATGGGTTCTTGGGAGCCCACCTCGTTAGGATGGAGGGGGATTTGCCTCTTTAGGGTGGCACTGCGGCTGCTCAACGAGTTTTTTCAACCGATGGCATCCTTCAGATTAGAAAAGTCCCCAGGATATTTTTCTTTCAGGACCTGTTCTAAATTTTCCAGTTCTCGGATGGACTTGATACATTCCCTTTGCGATTTATTGGGGTCGACTTCTATTTTTGTGAGCCTGCTGCAGTATGTTTGTGAACCCCGGTACGATTCTTCGGGCTCCTGATTTGTTTTTTCTGTGCTCTAACGTGCTTCTCTTCAGGGCCCGAAGCTTTTTTGGGGTCTTTGGCGCAATTTTTGTTGCCTCAGAGTGACATTAGAAGTTTTGGGAAGCCAGCTGCGATCTGTCGGGTACCGGCGTTACTTTTTGATCCCTGGCGTGATTTCAAAGGTCAGCGGCACGGCGTTCTTTGGTGTAAGTGCGATTTTTTTAACCATATCGTCATTTGTTGGGATACACCTATTGCGAGCTTTAGTGGCCTCGACACGTCTTTGGGGCCCCAACACGTCTTGGTTTCTTTTGGAGCGATTGCTGGGACCACAGTGATTTTCCATGTCCGGACTGTTTTTTTTTGCGCCGGCTTCATTTACTGGGCGTTCCCAATGTAATTTCTGGTGTATCGGTGCGATCTATCGAGCCCCTAGCGTGATCGTGAGGGGCCCGGGCGCGAATTTTTGGTATCTTCAGGCTCAGCGTGATTTTGACTCGTCATGTGCGTGTCAGTATGTTGACTGACCACGTCGACAGCTAGGTCCAGCCGGCCACGTGTACGCCGTCATGTGCGTGTCAGTATGTTGGCTGACCACGTCGACAGCTAGGCGCCGCTGCCACGGAACGGCTCGCGCCAGATGGCTCGGAGGCTTGCGGTAGGCTGATGTCGTGACTTTAGCGACTCTTGGTCGACCACAAGTTGTGGGATTCTATTGCAATCGCTAGTCATCAACTACGTCGCCGGGTCACGCTGAACCCGACCGGCGGGGTTGGGGCCATAATGGACATGCCATATCGATCACCGATAATACAAAGCCATGTATATTTGCTATGTGTTCACAACCGAATGTCAGTATACACTGAAGCTGTCAGCCGCCTCCACGATGCCGTTGCTCCCCGCATGGCTCTCGTTCGATATCTGTTGCATGGCCATTTTATGAGTCATCTTCCATGTTGAGCGAAGCGATTGTATCTAAGTATGCTAGGTGTCGACAAGTGACTTTGTTCGAAAGCAATGGTCTCGTCTAGGTTTACATTTGGGTGTATTTGTGTTTTTATTTCTCTTTTTTGTGCAAATATGAGAAGGCCAACGGCCAACTGGCCGAAGCACTGTTGCAGAAGTATGGATCGCGAATACAGTTGCTTATAAAAGGAATGATTTCGACGTCAGGGATGTGTTGCTGATTCAATAGTTGTTCCCTATTCATGTTCCCACAACTAATTGTAGATAATCATAGATGTGTAGGAGGGATTCCAGCGTCCCCATCTACCTCCTTCCCCACCACTTGTGTACATCGTAGACATCTCAAAGGGCCCGTGATTATGTGCAAGGGCTTGGAGGCGTTCTTAGGCTCCCAACAACACCCATAAATAGTTATGTTGAACTTTCTGTCTCCTCCAAGACAATAGCGTAGAGGAGTGCGAATGGACCACTAGCATGGTCCTCGGCCGTGTCATGGACCCGTAGAATCCCAAGAATGGGGTGACCGACACAGTCACCTTCTTAACTACGTTCAAGTTTGTGGCACTGACTGTGAAGTTCAGCAGCAAGGAACGAATGATGCCTTCCCTTCATCAGGCTTCTGGCTGCACCATTGGATGTTTTGCATGTGCATGTATGGACATCTAATGCTTTACACCATTAAAACTCATTTGTTCCGAGCTATGACAATTTTGTCGACGTAAAATTTAAACGCAAGCCCAAATAGCCTTGATCAATCCACCAATCGTGTTACCTCCTGAGCTCTCCACTGGGAAGGTTGACATTTCGATATTCTTAAAGTGTATATTAGGCAAACCTGAGCTGTCCAGTTTCAACATGTGTCCAATAGATTTCGAGATGGAGGGGATGGATGGGGGGAATCTACCCCATAGATTCAGGCCTAAACGAGCCCCACTTTAGTAAATGTAACAAATGCACAGACACCTCCGGTTTTCTTAATACAACTACATTTGAACACTATTCTGAGCACGCCTGTGATCTAACGTACGGTTGCTTACGTGTAGCGACTCCGAAGTACGCTTGTGCATGCAAACGTGGGTAAGTTCCCTTGCATCTGTGTATGCACATTTCCGGATATTCATGTACATTTGCGCTGATCTATTTTAATACACGCATCTTTGGCCTGCATACATTTGCGCTCACGCACATTTGCGCATGTGTGATTTCGTGCTTACGTAGACTTGAGTATGCGCACAATTGGCATGCATATGCGTCAAAGTACGCAAAGCCAATGAAATGCAGCACATTCACACAAACTGATTCGCCCGGGCGCACTTTCCTGGATCATCAGGTGACTCGCAGTGCATGTACAACACTCGGCGCTTGGGAACATGAGTGTCGAAACAACAACAAAAACAAACACTCCAAAGGGAAGAGGTGACAAATCGATACCAATACGGGGTCAAACACAATCATTCCTTCACCATACACATCGGCCTGCCACCTTCATAATATGACGCTTTATTGGCCCTCACAACCTGGGGGTGGGGGGGTGGGCGAATGTCTCATCTTTTCCTTTTCCTAGGCCTGTCTATGATTGGGAAGTCGAACGTTGTTTTGGGAGGAGAGGGACGATAGATTTCCCAGACATGTTCTTTGCAGTTAACAACATAAAACCCTGGCTTGCATAACACAGCCTATCTCGCGCCCAGCAAACAGTTTTCGAATCCCTTGCATAAAAGACGTTCTATGACAGTGGCGTTAGCAAAGAACTGCTAAAGTAGTCGATGTTATCCCATCTCTGTTGCTGTATCCAGAGACGTTTACCCAGTAGCTTTCTTCTGCTCTTACCCCGTCCCTCCCGAGTGTTCCGTGCATTTATCAGTATACAATGTGCAGTTCAGTGCACTGCCGTAGATCCCAGGAGTGGTGGGAAGGTTGGAAATAAATGCTGTCTGCTTGGTCCGTGATCTCTGTTTCTGGGTGTGAAAACATGAAGCCGAAAACATACAGCTTTCCAGAAATGAGAATCTGGTTATGCACTGGAGTTTTTAACGCGATTGGCAGATCCAGAGAGTCCGGTTCTAAAGATGGCCCTTACGTTGGCAAGATATCGCAAGCTAAAGCTTAGCGGACAGTTTATATGTCACACGCTGGAGATGGATAATACATGAGGGCACATTGGACCTAGACAGACCTGTTTCATAGCATGCTGGGAGATCATGTTAACGAATGGTATGGCATATCACGAGTACGCATTCCGTCATCTTTTTGGGGATTGAGATCTATTTCAATGATTTAGTGAAGATGTGTTTTTATCATTACATTCGGGAATGTTCTATGGCCATTCGGAAGTCGTTGGAATTGATGGACACGAATTCGAAGTAACAGATTGAGGAAGTCTGCATTTTTCGCATAATTGACTGCGCATCGGAGGGTGTGATGTTTTATTTCTTGAAAGGGAATAGAATCGCCAGAGGTCGGTTGAAACGAAATAAAGTCTGCGAACACATGCCAGCTGCTACAAAACTTCCACACACTTTGCGATACAACGCATACCGACCAATTATGTGATGGTTGGAATCTTCCATTCTGCTTCTTAACGGATCAGTAGCTGTTTGGAAGAGCTATAAAACACAGAAGGAATTAGCCAAATTCTTACCAAACCACACTCATATGTTCCGATAACATGACTACAAGACAAAATTAAAACAGGAAAAATCTTAAATTCAGCTCCAATTTCCAACCACAAAATCAAATGAAGCTATACAAAAATAGCCCGGAGCTTTTCGCCTCATCGCATAAAGTTTAACAAGATATACATTGTCGCTGCATTCTGTAGAACTTTTCCACTGGTTGGAACTGATATTTTTTTTATAAAATAAAATTTTATTTGTTGGTTATTTGTTATTTCCTCTTGTTACATGAGTAATTCTTCCCTTGAGAGTTTGGAACGGTTGTCTAGCCTGGTGGTCGCTGACCTACAAAAAAGCAGTTACTTCGTCCAGCAAGCGCTATCGCGACATAAAAAGATTCCAACACCGTGCAAGAAAAAGAGAGTCAGCTCGTAATACAACTCGGGTACACAAGAGGCAGGAGGCTATACTGAACTATGGGTAACCAGTTCTCGCAGATTAATGCACATTTTCATCAGCGTCACCGTGACGGTTTCGCGACGCGAACAATCATCGGATTCTAATCGAAGGAAAAAGTGCTTCGTCGGAGGAAATTCTGGTCCAACAAACATTCGGCTGCCAGCGGATTTTAAAACAAAGCACCCACAGAAACATACAATTATATCGGAAACACTACAGCCGATATGTTTGTACTCAAGATGGAGTTTCCATTCAGATAAAATGTGTTGCCACGGGAGCTGTGCATCGCATAATCAAAAATGAAGAAAATGGGTCATTTTGAATTATTTACATTCATCCAGTACACTCTACAATTACCTACGTTATTTGAATATAATCGTTAATCCGAAAGAAAAGTTTTCAACAGAAAGTTTCAAAAGTTGCACAAAATATGCGACATGCGACGTTTTCCGCCGGTATTTTTGGATATTTGGATATTAATATCAGTATTTGTTATGGCAAAATGTTGTTTCCGAGACACGAACTCCGAATCACCGGCTTAAATTACATGCTTATGGTATTATACTGAGCATTTTTGTCACTCAGGTCAGGAAATACCGTCAAATGGCCCTACTTCACCGACTCAGCAAAAATCAAAATGTTTGGAAGAAAAAAATGGGGAAAAATTCCCAAAACTGTGAAAATTCCTAAGTGGCCCACGACCACTAATCCCATATTCACCACACACAAAAATGGTCCGCAATTTTCAAAACCAAGCTGCGAATCACCGACTCCGGGCCAAAACGCCAGGTCAACTCCTAATCACCCACTTAGGCTTCCCTAACTTTTCATCAGCGACACCGTGACTGTTTCGCGACGCGAACCGTCCACTTTCGCGCCACAGACGCTGCGCTTTCTCCGTTCCTTCCCCAGACAGCTGATCAGTGGCGTCACCAGGGTATGACTAGCCGGCATATTCGGGGTGGAAATGCAAATATTGCGCGAGAATCACAATGCATTCAACATTTTAGGTAGTCATGAAATCTCATACAAACAGGTCTGAGCAGGGTGTTCGCACTCTGCATCCGCCACTGCGCCGCATATCAGCTTCCCACGGGGCGACGGCCGGTTCCCGACGTCTGAAAAGCTAACAATGCGCGCACACAGCAAAAGCGTATTCAACGACACATCCTGCCATCTAGTGATAAATATTGCTATCTATACTTCAACGTTCAATCGCATGACATTTATTCAATACACGTTGCTATAATACCTAGACCGTGCTGCTACCTAGCGATAGCTATCTGAAATGATGCTTCAATAAAATTATGTGGTTTTTGAATCTGTGGAGGTTATGACCGCTTCGGAGTTGTGGAGGTTATGACCTGTGGAGCTTATGACTACTTCGTACTTGTGGAGGTTGCGATCTGTGGGGATTACGACCTGTGGAGATTATGACCTGTGGAGGTTATGAACGCTACGGACTTGTGGAGGTTATGACCTGTGGAGGTTATGACCGCTTCGGAGTTGTGGAGGTTATGACTTGTGGAGGTTGTGAACGCTGCGGACTTGTGGAGGTTATGACCTGTGGAGGTCACGACCGCTGCGATGTGTTGAATTTGAGGAGGTTGTAAGCTGTTGAGGTTACGACCTGTGGAGGTTATGATACGTCTCCGCCCAAATAACCAACCAACCAAGATCAACAAAATTACCTTTTTTGTAAAAGTAGAACTCCCCTATATGGTATCTCTGAAATATGCAAACATGCGGCAGACTTTCTGCATCTGTGACATTTGTGCCGCCGGTAAACACGGGCGTATTTTTATGAATATTTGATTTCCATATACTAGTGGTGGTGCCACTTTGCATTGTTCATCAGCAGCTCATCTTTAACCACATGTTGGTAGGTATGAATAGCACTAATCTATAATCGGGTATATGACGAGTACTGGATGTGAGGAAAATGCTCGCTCACCAGTCTTTATGCCAGAAATGAAGCATATACAGAGGTACATGAAACTTAGCATATACAGACCATCGTCAACAAACGTACCCATTTCGTTGAAATTCAGCAGCAGCAATAACTGCAAAGTCATAAGAGTAAACAGCTAACTCATATGGTTAGCTCAACTCAGCTGGTTGGATTTCCTTGGTCTTATAGCATTTGATGCATGTGGAGAAGAAAATAATTGTGATAATGCAAAATTCCAATCATGGTATCCAGTCATTCCAATTTCTGGTGGCAATGATGGATACAGCAATGTATCCATCATTGCTATATCCATTGAAATTGTTTTCAACTATCAGAATGTATGCTAAGTATGCTTATGTTGATGCTAAGTATGCTTTGAAAGTTTGATAGTTTACAAAGCATGAAATTAAAACTATTTTGCATGGTTGTGGATGTTTCACTTCTATTCCAACAGTAATATGGAGTAAAAAGGAAACATTTGTGCTTAGGTATAGTTTTTGCATTTTAATTTAGTTTATTTCTGTTGGTTTTGGCAGGCCAAGACACTATGGCCCCCTTTCAAGCACCTAGGGGGACCATGGCCAGGATGGCTCCTCCCTGGATCCCCCATTGATGTAGGCCATGTGATCTGCCACAACCTCTGGTGCATTGAAAATTGCACATTTATTCATGCAGAAGTGAAGATCCATGACGTATCTGGTAGAATATTGAAGAAAAAAATGTTTATATTGTTTATACACCACAATTGTTGTTTCAAATTTTCGTTTTTACCAGTTAATTTGTTGTGGGATGCCAAACTGCTGTATGCCAGGTCCATCTGAGGCTCATTGATTAGGGAAGCTGAGAATAGCAAATGTGTTCCTGTATCCTTAATGATGCACAACCTCAGTACTCTCTTGTATTGCATGTCAGTTGTTTGTGTCATAAGATGGCCCACAGTTCTTCTGTCCCGAAACATATTGTTTTAATGTAACTTGTGCCTTAATTCCAAACAAACAGGAAATCCTTTTACAGACCATTCAGTTCTTGAACAATTGACCAAGCATGGCAGGGCTTGTGGCTGATTATGGATCAAGCAGCAGCTCAGAAGAATCAGAGGATGATACAGAGAAAACTGCTGCTGTGGAAGAAAAACAAAGGTACGCCTATCTGTATTATATAATGTCTGACACTGTATGTTGTAAACAACATGTGTATAATCTTCCTGGTTCTTTTAATTGTATTTTAATCCCCATAGCAGCTCTACCTGAGTCAGGTATGACACCAGTCCATGGTAACACCCACACTACCAATATGTGGGGACACATGGATCTGCTCTTCCCTGTTGGGTAGCCCAGATTTAGAGAAAATCGTACCATTTCGCGTTTGTGTGAGAAAATGTGGGCAAAAATGTATGTTCATCCTACTCCCCACAGCAGGTTATTTTTCTGCACGCCTGCATTGTCTGGCTTTTTATCTTACAGTGTGGTGGTCGTGGATTTATCAATGTTTACACCAGCATGTAGCCCATCCTTTCCCCATTGAAAGACATAAATCACTTTGATCTATCTTTGGCACCTTACCCTCCAGGTCGGGTCATAAAAGTAAATGTCTTTCAACAACTTACGAACGCCACGAGTAAAAAAGATGTTCGTAAAAATCCTCAAGTTTATCTTAGGTTATGCCTTAATGACGTCATAATGTCGTTCGAAGACGTTGATTTTAACGTCTCAAACGGTTCCTTGTTATCAGGTACACTCCACCAATTTATGCTGACAGATCAATACAGGCGCAGTTGGTGTGCTCGAGGTCGTTTGGTTACTGTGTGACCTCAATAAGGGCATTCAAGTGTTAGGAGTGCCCATGTATGTGAATATCCTGAACGTCAGGTGTCTGTTCGAGGCACATGTGTCCTGAACGTTGATGAGTGTCCGGGGCCTATGAGTCCCGGGTGTCGCTGAGTGTCTTGGGCCTATGAGACTCGGGTGTCAGTGGGTGTTCAAGAGCCCATGTGTACTGGATGTCTGTGTGTCCGGGGCCTATGAGTCCCGGGTGTCGGTGGGTGTTCGGGAGCCTATGAGTCTCGGGTATCGGTGATTGTCCTGGAGCCCATAAGCCCGATTGTCGCTGAGTGTCAGGGTGCCTACGAGTCCTGAGTGTCGGTGCCTCTGAGTCCCGAGTGTCTCTGAGTGTCCATGAGCCTATGAATCCTCAGTGTTGCTGAATGTCTGGGGCCTCTAAGTCCCGGGTATCGGTGAGGGTCCGGGAGCCTATGAGCCATGAGTGTCGGTGAATGTCCGGGCCCTCCGAGTCCCGACCGTCGGTCGGTCTGAGTGACCCGGTGTCGCCGGCAGGCCGCCGGCCGAGGCCCGGCTGCCGGGCTTCACGGCCGAGCTGCTGGGCGCGTCCGTGTTCAGCAACCCGTACCGGGCGGCCGAGGACGCGCGCCGTGCCGTGCTCGAGAAGCACGTCAAGCTGACCACGGCGCCGACCGACCTGCGCACCATCAACGGCAAGCAGGTGTGCTGGAACTACCGCAAGGGCCGCTGCCGCTTCGGGCGCGGCTGCCGGTTCGCGCACGACTCGGACCTGCAGCGCGTCGCCGCCGACGACGCCGACGAGCCGGCGGGCGAGGCGGCCGAGCCGCCGCCGTCCGCCTCGCCGGCGGCGCCGCCCGGCGACGGCGAGCCGCCGCGCAAGAAGCGGCCGGGTCTCAGCCAGGCGCTGGCGCCCGGCAGGAAGGTGGTGAAGATGTTCCACAGGACGCACAAGGGTCCGCTGGTGTGACGGGCGAGGCTCGCCGGGGGCGTGGTTTGGCGCCTGGCGCCGCCAACGCCTCGCTTGTTATTCCGTTGTGGCCGTCGCGCCAAGGCGTGAGTCGGCTTTATGCTAGTGTTTGCTGATGGGCACGGACCTTGTGTAGATATGTGAAGTGACGAGGCTAGTGGCATTCACTATCGGCCTATATCGGCTCCCATTTTGCTTTGTGATTGTAGATACGTCGCCAGGGGGTGGCCGAAGGACTCAGCTCCCTCGAAGAAGCCCATGCAGGCTGGCTCCTCGCGAATGAGATGTTGGGTGATCGCCACCTCTGTCATGCATGGTATGTGCACCTCATCTGCTCTTCTCCCGTTCGAATTCCCCATTTATCCACCAGTGGCTCATCCTCGTGGCGTTTGTAAGTTGTCAGACTTGTAGCTGACATTTTTCACTAGTTCGTGACGTTTGTGGTGACTTGTTAGAACCTTGTTGTCATATCGGCGGTGCCTAGTTGTCATGTATTATTTCACTTCATTTTTATTCGCACCAGCAATACGTGTACATTTTTTGCGTATATCGGAAATGCAGAGGTGTTTCCTCGGTCAGTGTAAGGCGTGATTCGCCTTGAATCAAGCCACACCCCAGCCTTGTCGTGGGGGATCGACCTATATGGTTGTTAAGGTGCTGCGACCTTCTCCGCCTTAAATAGTCAGTATCAACACTAGCCTTGCATCCACAGCAAAATTGAACTAAAAGGTCACTGGTAGCACAAGAGGTCGATCGTATCGGGAAGGGCACGATACGTGCCCCTTATCGACGTCACTGCCCGCGTCTTAACTGTTCTTGTTGAACTGTATATATTATATTCCAACAATCTTGTCGACTTACTGTCGATGTATATTGTATAATACCGTCAGTTCGTTGCTGTTTCCGACATGGATCGGCGTGCCTCCAAAATCTTTGGTAATTCAGTGATCAGACGGTCATTCAGTCAGACAATAATCAGTCGATTGGCCACCACCGTCAAATTCCGACGGTGGGTCTTCTATGATTAAGATGCTCGCTCTCAACCGAAATGTGGTGGGTTCCAGTCCCGTCTGCCGCCGCTCTTTCTTAACTCGTGTTAATCGACGTGAGAGATTGGTGATGCTCTGTGACTAAAGCCAAGCACATGTCCTAACAACAAAAGCCGACCACTCGCCCCATTCAGCTACCTGCAATTTGTGGTGTGATGTGCAACTCGACAATTCGCATTGTGGTGTTTCTAAGTAAAGCTGCACAGTTGTGATGCTGCTCGTCTCTCTTCCCTTCATGAGAAATGCTTGAGCCTGAGTATTTCCAGAACTGCTACAGGGCGTTCGTACGTCATTGAGTTGATCCGGAAAAGCCAGGGCTGTTTCTGTGGTCGCAATAAATGCTGGTTCCTCGTGGCAGGTATGTTCAAGAGTACGACTGTACTTTCCACCAGATCGAAAATAAGGAGACTTTCAGCCTCCGTTCGCCACATGCCAGATAGTGTTTGTATCCTCTGACCTATGAGCTGCATGAAGGTAGGCAGAACTTCCCAGAGATACAATTTTACTTCGCCCTCAGAAGTTTTGAATCGTCACCAAAACTACCTCCACCTGGTCCGCCAGTTGACAAGGTGCGTTTACCGTGTTGAAGACCTTTTACACTCGCTGCTATGGTTATATGAAAGGTCATAAAGACATAAACGTTGGAGCCATCCACTATGTTTACGCTGGCCTGCGTTTCAAAACTCCTTTTTTCAAAAGGTAGGAGGTTTCTCAGCTGTTCTAATACGGTAAGTTTCGTGTGACTGAATCCGAAAATACTATCTATTTTTTTGTTTAGCTGTTTTCACACTACGTTAAAGGTAAACAACTCACACACTGAATGTATCAGTATGCATACTGCAGTATGATATATCAGTAGCGGAGAGGTGAGAATACTTTCTTGGGACGCGGGAGAAAGGTCTAATCTGATTTCCTTCAAAGCATTTATCTTGCAAAGTACAGGTCCAACGCTGCTTTTTGTTATGTATTATTTTCTATTAACAAGCGGCAGCGTTGGCAAGCACCGCCGTCTTCCTTTTCGACGCGCAACGTGGCTGTGTGAACAGTGAGTGGAAAAGGTTCATATTTTGGGGCGTCAGTAACTCGTTTCTTGGAATGGTATCATCAAATATTTTGTTCATTTACGAATATATTACTAACATATGGAATTTTGCAACATTTGACAAGTGTTTTTGCTATTTGCTCGTGTGTGTTCGACATACGGACCTGATTGATGGAGAATGGTGATGGTGGGAGAATTGAGACAAGCGTCCCATTATCCCAGCCTGTCCCATTGTAATGTTACATATAGTTTACATGTAATTAACCTTATATAAAACATTTGTTATAAATGTAAGTAAATTTAGTAAACGCTCAATGAAACTACGCAACTGAGCGAATTAACCCGTCATATCGCAATAAAGCATTTCATTTTAGTAAATGTTTTAGCATCCGTCGAAGAGCTACTAACGGACTAGTTTAGCAAGAAGTAGGGATAACACTCAAAATGTATCCATGATGATTTTATGCAGCACAACTTGAAATAAATAAGTGCTTGGTATGACACAATTTTGAGTGAACTGCCGAAATAATCACGTACTAACCTTTACCTATTTTAATTCACGTCCAAAATCTCCTTTTGAGTCCCATTTCTCCCTGTCACCAGTCCCAATACTACCTCACTCGTCCCAATTCTCACTAAAATTGCACTTTTCATTTTTCTTGAATAACAGAGTAGATCCATAACTTTGCATTTTCAAATTTAAGTCTGCGGCGCACAAATGTCTGGGAGTTACTTTGAAATCAGGCATATGTCGCTCACTGTAATGACACGGGTACAACGGCGTGTCAAAGTTGCGATCCGATTGTTGTCCAAATTCTCACCACTCTCCCTTCCTGGATGCATCATCTGTAATGTCGTTTTTGTGTATTTCCAGGTGTAATCTGAAGTCATGAGTCGGCAGTGTCAAAATCATCCAGACAGGTTTTGTTACATATGTGGAAAGGTCACCCTACCAGATCGCCAGGCAAGCATAACCGACCTTGTAAAAAAGAGTTACCACGCATATTTTGGAGTGAAACTTGGTGATCAGGACAAGCCGTTTGCCCCTCATCTGCTACAAGTCATGTGTAGAAGGCCTACGAGCCTGGAAGAACAAGACCCGGAAATCCATACCGTTCGGCATTCCCATGGTGTGGCGGGAGGGAAAGGATCATACCACCGACTGCTATTTTTGTATGACAGATCTGAAAGGAGTAAATCGAATGAAACAGAAGCATGTAAAATATCCGGATGTCCATCAGCCATCAAGCCAGTCCCTCATGGTCCAGATGTCCTCATCCCTGAGCCCGATGTCGACATCGAGTCATCTTCCGACTCTAGTGGGGATGAAATGGATGCAGACGCGTTTGGTGCATGTGAACCGACCGAGAACGATCGACCGGTACCGTTGAACCAAGCTGAGCTCAATGACCTAACGATGGTCCTGAACTTGTCCAAGGAATCTGCTCAGCTGCTGGGTTCACGGCTCCGCGAGAAACGTTTGTTGGCGCCTGAAACGACATTTGGTATCGGAATCGCGAAAAAGAATTTAGAGAATACTTTACCTTCGCCGAAGAACATTCTCTAGTCTACTGCAACAACATCGCGAACCTAGTAGAAGCAATGGGTACAGAGTACAACCCGGCAGAATGGAGGCTGTTCATAGACTCCTCGAGTAGGAGCCTGAAGGCAGTTATTCTGAACAACGGCAATAAGTTCGCGTCGGTTCCTGTTGGACACTCCGTGCAACTGAGGGAAACGCATAACAGCATGGAACTTTTGTTGTATGCTTTGAACTACAAAGAGCATGGTTGGCTAATCTGTGGTGACCTCAAGGTAGTAGGTCTTGTCCTTGGGCTGCAGGGCGGCTACACGAAATATCCATGCTTTCTATGCCTCTGGGACAGTCGGGCTGACAAACAGCACTATGTACAATGTGACTGGTCATCCAGGCATGCACTTGAACCTGGCTCCCACAACGTGCAGTCACGCCCCCTGGTTGAAGCACCGAAAATCCTACTTCCACCACTCCATATCAAACTCGGTATGATGAAAAAGTTTGTGAAAGCAGTGGATAAAGAAGGACGAGGATCTGAATTTTTTGGACAGAAATGTCATGTGAGCAGAGAGAAGCTGAAGGCTAGTGTATTCGACGGTCCTCAGATAAGGGAGCTCATGAAGGATACTCGATTCGAAGAATGTCTGGAACAGTCTGAGCTCTCTGCATGGCTGGCCTTGAAGTCAATCATCACCAACTTCCTGGGTAATCGCACAAGTGCGGAATACGTGAAGGTCGTCGATGAGTTGATGGACAGTTTTCAGCAACTTGGTGCTCCAATGTCTGTAAAAGTGCACTTCCTTAGGTCCCATCTAGATTATTTCCCAGATAACTGTGGAGATTACAGTGAAGAGCAGGGAGAACGTTTCCACAAAGATATACGGGTGATGGAAGAATGCTACCAAGGTCGGTGGGATGTGAACTTTCTGGCGGACTGTTGTTGGTGCCTGAAGAGGGATTTCCCATCTGCTCAACACAGTCGTAAGTCCCTGAAAAGGCCATTTATTCCGCGGAAGTGTACTGTTGGGATGCGGTCTGAATACACCTATGGCCCATCTGTTTCGAGTTTAATCCTTTATTTATGCTTCTGTCGGATTCATTAGTAACCCAGTCAGAGCAATGTTTTGGTTCATATGAGTGAAATCACATACTTAAAAAATCGAGTTAATCGAGCAAAACGGATGCCATTTTCGGAATCAGCATGAAAAACTGACCTAAAAACAACTGAGACACCCTTGACCTTATAAATCACGCAGACCAGTGTTATGAATGAGGACCAAATCCAAGCTACTCCACCGTCAATTACAAACCGGACAATTTATGGAAACACTTCATTCTCCCCGTCCTGGCCACGACGCCATGCATTTTAATCATGCTTTTAAATCCAATTGATAACGCATTTCAAGGCCTGCTCTCCTTACTGAGGAGTTACCCTATACAGTTTTACCCCACCAACATTTTTAAAAGGTTCCCTCTGAAATCCTCCCAGTTGTTTCTTCCAAGGAAGGTTTCCTGCGCCAATTCCTGTTTCCACACAACCCGACCCGCCCTGACGCCCGATGGCAGTAAATGTACATGGCACGGGTCGCGAAGGGGACAATTGTGCGGTGCAAAAGTTTTCTGATAATGGTCCCGTGTCTGGATGATCGGGGCTCGATACTCCACCTCCTGCCCTCACCCGCCGCCGAACAACCTCAGTTGCAATGGTGTAAACCAATTTTCGATGGCCACATGTAGCACCAGGTTGGTAACGATCACTGGTGCATTGCATCGCCTGATCTGGTGCTGCTCAAAATACTTCTACAGGAGTGCAATTTTTCAGGCAGCATGGCAACGTGGTTGATCAACTCAACGCTGTTCTTGCTTTTTTTTAAAGAAAAGGCTCTATGAGTATTAAGTCAGCATCAGATCTTTCCACCGTTGAAGTTCAATGGTCGTTGTCATCTCAATACGTCGTGTACAGCTCTTAATTGGCTCAGCAACCTGTAAAGCTATTGCAGTCTTGCGGCGTTTCAAATATAGATGGGAAATTGTAAAAGGTCCATTCGGGCCTTAGTTACACTGTTGCCTGGGAGCGATGGCCGCTGCTTGGAGAGGTACCTCCGAAATGATGTTGCCGTAACCTCGATGGGGTGCTATTTCAGACCCTGAGGCGCTGTCTGAAGCCCCGAGATGGGAGCCTTTCCTTTCAAAACGATCGAAGCATTCCTTCAATTATCGTGACAGGTTTAGACGTGCAGCAGGACACCGGCGGGTCTGGAGATTTTGTTGATGGGTGACTCGTCCGGGGCAATTTCTCAGGAGCACCAGTCATCGGTAAAAGTCTAACGGCAACATCTAACGTAACTGGTTTCTTTCAGAAGGCTTCCTTCGCGGGAAATTTCGAAATTTCGATGGCGTGGCAAATTTAAGCCTTACTGATGGACACCGGCTTAAATGGGAGAATATATGAGTTGGGAGTGGTGCATGGGCAGGGGCGATAGGTCTTAGCGGGAGATCACCTGGGGGAGGTGTCCCTCCCAACATCAAAATATGTTTGGCCGAAATCCGGGGAGATCTCAGTTTTTATATCAAACAACAATAATTGGATAAATCGAGAAACAAGCATGATGTGCATCCCCTTCCTCCAGTGCCCAACCTCGAAGGCCTAGACACCTCTGGTAGTTATGGCACCAACATTCAAGAGCTGCTATGAGGCTGAGAGTCTTAATATGATTATGACAATGTGGAGATAAAAAATTGGTTGAAACGTTACTATTGTACCTACCCCTGGCAACACGGGCGTCGCCCCCTCTCGGATCCACTGGGTTCCGACCCCATCTGAAATTTTATTTTGTGTGGTCGAACTCCGCCTTGAGACTGGTAGGCTTCAGGAAATTACGGTATCTCCCTGAAGTTGCCGAGTTTCTGTATCATTTGACATCTGAATCAGGTGGATTGATTGACGACGGTGCCGTCGCGGGTCTGGCGAGCGGTCTCCGTCGCGGTCAATGCCACGATGGCCCGCGGCGAGACCGACGAGTAGGCTTGTCTGCCTGCCTGGGCTCTCCTTAATTACTACCTTCTATCATCCATGTACAGACACGAGGATTCTGAAAGCTGTTCTTCCATGTTTTTTATGTCCGTGAAATTAGTAACAGCCACAACTACAGCAGACGGCTCCTCCAGCCGACCTAAATGCATGATCTATCACGCCGCCACCAAGGGTGGATCCAATAGAAAGATCAGGGCGGCGAAAGGGCAGACGCCTCACCGACTTCACACCAAGGGCGGATCCAGGAAATGCTATGGGAAGCCCCATATATTTAGAGGGGCGGCGCTGCGAAAGTACCTGGTGCACTGCCATGACAATTCCTGGGCCAGCCCCTGGTGTTGAGTAAGAGCGGCAATTAACCGCTTCGCGACCTCATCCATCACACTAAATACGCCCCTGGCGACGGTGTGGCAGGATCATTAAAGTCGACTGATGCCGTCTGCTGTAGCTAGCTGCCTGCTGTGGCTGCTTGTGCTACCTGTTGTTAACTTCATTAACATCACAACTCTCTGCATGTACCTAGGTAGACCTTTTTGTGAGAATTCCAGTTGTATGCGTTTCATTTGACCGGGAGCAAGAGCTTGGGCGTCATACATAGTTTATTTAAAATTGACTAACTCAGTAATTAATGCTCCCCCGCGGTGCTCCGTCCCTGTATCCGCCAAAAGGGCCAGGCCTTGGCGGCCCGGCGCGGGTAGCTCTTCCATAATCCAGGGCAGCCGTCTTGAGTGCTTTTATCATCTCTAGTGATCAAAATACTCTGAACTTCGAGATGTATTCATTCGTTCTTCTCAAGCTACTAAGGGTTTTTATTTTACCCAAGAGCGTCAAACTAGATGCGCTTCTGATGATGGATTAGTTTACAGGTTGTTCCTCACAAAGATTTTGCATTGAATAAATTCATATGATGATGCATTTCCAAGGTACTCAATTTCATCTTTGTTTCCTACATTTTAATTTTTGGACACATACACAAAATACTTGCTTCTGATTACGAATTATTAAGTTCCCAAACTTTGATTTTTGTGACGCAAGTGTTCTCCGCCAGGGGCAGCAACGTTAATGTTCTTGGTAGAGAGGCGGTTGAGGTGTGAGTGGTTGTTGATGAAGGAGTAAGTTGTTACATTTGTTATGAATGTTTTGTCAAGTATTTGCTATTTTGCGTCGTATTGCAAGCAGAATACCTGTGCAAACGAAATGCGCTCATGCATATGACTGACATGCAGCGTTTCGAAGTTGAAGATTAGGACCCTGCCCTCCTAGGTAAGTGATTTTGTGTGGACGGTGTGATCGCGAAAAATGTCCAGGTAATGATAAACCTGCCTAGGTAGGTAGGTACCTACCTACTGAAGTAGTAATCCAGGTGTTGTTTATTCAATTTGATAGTTAAGGCAGAGGAGGCCCACTGTATTGGTTATGTAAATTACCAAATTCATACCAGTGGCATGGTTATGGAAATGCTGGAAGACAGCTTGATGGTGTCTATGGTGTTTGTTATAGCAAATATTGACGTAGTATTCATGGAGTGTGATTTCCAAGCATGTTGATGAGTAGATGTCTAAATGGAAAGCACCAAAGCTAGTTATTTTAGAGCATGGCACTTAGCTAGGCATATTTGTATAGAAAGATAATATTATTGCACTTTAGGGTGGTTGGTTGGTCATTTGAGGTCAGGCTATGTAGGTTATGCTCATTGTATCTCTTTTTAACTTCATTTTAGCACTATATTACCCATCTCCAAGCCCTTTTTGTGTTATTTTGGCCTGCCAACTGAAAACTATGTGTTTGTATAGCAAATGTGTGGTTGCATAATGTTAACCATATTCATGAATATTGTATAGGAAAAATAAATTCAGAGAATTCACAAACTACCTTGAAGTGAAAATTCCCCAAAGATAAAACCAGTGTCAAATTCCTCACAAGTGCATTGATGCCCCTGCAATTTTGCTCACTGAGAGTGAGGGGCACTGAAGAAAACCCAAAGTTTTTTTATAAGCCAAAGTACCTCACTGGCACATCAAGGTTCCCCTGGTGAGCAAATGGCATGTGCAATAGATGATCATGTCAACATGTGCTTAAACCCAAATAATAAATGAAAAATTGAAAAAGGCAAGTATAGGCTTACTCCCTTATGTAGCCTTAGGTACACCTATTGCATGTCAAACTGCCCATCTAACCGACCATGATGCCATAAATTGAAATGAGTCATAATCCCCTGAAGCATTTACATGCTTTTTTGATGGCTCACTGGGCAGTTTCACACTGACGATTTCATGATTGTCACGTTGCTTAAGTTATTCCAAGTGTAAATGACATCTTTCTTGGTTTGTTGGCTAATGTTTATGAACAATGAGAGAATGCAATAATACAAGTTATATTAGATGAAGTATGATGTATTACCTTGTTGACAATTGCAAGGTAAACATTTACTTCGGGGATGAATGATCACATCTAAATCACATTCAGAAAGCATGTTTTTGAAAGATTTATCTTAATATTTACTTGCATAGTACTTTATCAAATATATAAGTGATATATTTGACCTAAAGTAAAAATTTGATGTGCAATGTCCCTGTCAGTCTTCAAAGTATCCCTTGGTGACTTAATAGTGCTTCTCTTGCAAGTTGAAATGCCCACAGGTATACTTAGATGTGACCTTAGCTGGTTAAGCTGCCCTCAGTTCAGCTCAAGGTGCCCTATGTGTCCCCCCAATGGCTTGCTGTTCCCTTTTAACATTTCAGGCTATTGTGTGGCCAAAGTACAGATATAGAATATCAGGGATGCCCTTCACTTTCACAGCCCATAGCAAAGTTAAATATCCCTGTCTCTGTTCAAAGCACCCTGTGTTGACTTAAAATGAATGCATCAATGAATATAATGAATGAATAGGACTTTAAATTAATAAATGAATGGTGAGTTCCTTAATATGAAGGGCCACCAAGGGGGTGGGGGTGTCCATTGGCTGCCTACCAGTGTTAATGATGTGTTGCTATTTCAGGGTGTGATGGCTTCATCATCATCTGAGCACAAGTGTGTGTTGTGTGATGCTCATCTGGAGTCCAAGGCAGCACTTCAGGACCACTTCAGGTGACTGTGCAGACCCTCACCATTCAGCCAGTCAGCCATGTCGATGAGCATTCATGTACATACATGCTTTGCATGTCTTGTGCATTGGCATATATTGTTTGAAGGTGTCAGCCATATATGTGTTTGTTGCATCTTTCATCATGTTTCTGATGGTTTGTATCCATCTGCTTGCTTTTTGCTAGGTCAGTTAGTGAATATTCATCAGCTATCGATGTCCATTAATTGACCAATCCATTTTGTTTGTAGGTGTCAAATTAGCACAATATGCTTTATTTAACGTTTGCATTGAAACATGTTTGGAATTTCGTCCAGTATCTTTTTTGTGACCTCATCTCAATCTGGATGGGCATTTGAAAACACTGTTGACACATAGTAGGCATAATTTGGCACATATAACAGTAGACTTGGATTCCCAGCATGCTGTATGGATGCTGAGTGACATTGTAGTCAGTGCACCCTTAAGCCCAAATAACACTGGCCTGCGTTTCAAAACTTTTTTTCAAAAGGTCGGAAGTTTTTCAGCTGTTCTAATACAAGTTTTGTGTGCTGAATCCGAAAATACTATCCATTTTTCTCGATTAGCTCGAGTTTTCACACTACATCAAAGATAACAACTCACACACTGATGTATCAGTATGCATACTGCAATATGGTATATCAGTAGCAGAGAGAAGTGCTAATTGGGACGTGGGCCTAGTAGAAGCAATGGGTACAAAGTACAACCCGGCAGGATGGAGGCTGTTCATAGACTCCTCGAATAGGAGCCTGAAGGCAGTTCTTCTGAACAACGGCAATAAGTTCCCGTTGATTCCTGTTGGACACTCCGTGCAACTGAGGGAAACGCATAACAGCATGGAACTTGTGTTGTCTGCTTTGGACTACAAAGAGTCTATGAACATGGTTCATAGACTCTTTGTAGTCAAAAGCAGACAACAAAAGCACCATGTCTCAAAGCACCATGTCTCAGCCAACCATGGTGCATGGTTGGCTGATCTGTGGTGACCTCAAGGTAGTAGGTCTCGTCCTTGGGCTGCAGGGCGGCTACACGAAATATACATGCTTTCTATGCCTCTGGGACAGTCTGGCTGACGAACAGCACTATGTACAATGCGACTGGCCATCCAGGTATGCACTTGAACCTGGCTCCCACAACGTGCAGTCACGCCCCCTGGTTGAACCACAGAAAATCCTACTTCCACCATTCCATATCAAACTCGGTATGATGAAAAATTTTGTGAAAGCACTGGATAAAGGATGAGGATTTGCATTTTTTGGACAGAAATTTCCTCATGTGAGCAGAGAGAAGCTGAAAGGTGGTGTATTCGACGGTCCTCAGATAAGGGAGCTCATGAAGGATACTCGATTCAAAGAATGTCTGGAACAGTCTGAGCTCTCTGCATGGCTGGCCTTGAAGTCAATCATCACCAACTTCTTGAGTAATCACAGAAGTGCGGAATACGTGAAGGTCGTCGATGAGTTGATGGACAGTTTTCAGCAACTTGGTGCTCGAATGTCGGTAAAAGTGCACTTCCTTAGGTCCCATCTAGATTATTTCCCAGATAACTGTGGAGATTGCAGTGAAGAGCAGGGAGAACGCTTCCACAAAAACATACGGGTGATGGAAGAACGCTACTAAGGTCGGTGGGATGTGAACTTTCTGGCGGAGTTGGTGCCCGAAGAGGGATGTCCCATCTGCTCAACACAGTCGGAAGTCCCTGAAAAGGCAATTTATTCCGCAGTGGTGTGTTCTGCTGGGATGCGCTCTGAATACACTTATGAGCAAAACAGAGCAATGTTTTGGTTCATATGAGTGAAATAGCATTTTTTTTAAATCGAGCTAATCGAGCAAAACGGATGCCGTTTTCGGAATCAGCATGAAAAACTGACCTAAAAACAGCTGAGACACCCTTGACCTTTTAAATCACGCAGACCAGTGTAATCAATCAGTCCCAGCATGCTGTATTGAACAGTGGCCTTCGAGGCAGACAGTGCAGTATAAACCACTACCATTTTGAATACTGCCCTGTGTGCGGCCGGCCATGATCTCTGGGTGTGTGATCCGTTCCAGGGATCATGCTAATGGGAGGATCAAGCCTCGCCAGCGGCGGCCCGGCTACCTGTCCCGGCCTGCGTCGACTCTCGGCATGGTCCAGTCGTCTCAGGCCCCACAGGAGGAGACCTGGGAGTGCGACAGCTGTGGTGAGTGATGTCTCTGACCCGTGGTCTGGCTGCTGGCTCCGGCCCACCAGAGAGGCCTGGGAGGGTGACAGCTGTGGTGAGTGATGTCCCGACTCGTGGTCTGGCTCCTAACCCTGATCCAGTAGGGCAGACCTGGGAGTGCGAATTGCAGGTCATGTCCCCTCCGGCGGGGCCATATGGCACCGTGACGAGGCACGCCCACCGGCGAAACAGTGTGGGCGGTGCCATTAGCCGTGATCGTGGATAAGGTGCGTCGAGAACCACCCAATAAACAACAAGAGGACTATGCTGCGTCCACTATTCCACCCTATTGGCGGGATATCCTATCGGTGCTCATTGTCTGACGTCATGCTGCGCTCACGTGCATGCCCCGCCTGTACGGTGCCGGCGCTTGACAATGACGTGGTGCGGTTCCATTGCAGCTCAGACGTTCCCTACCGTGACGGCGGCCATAACACACAAGTTCAAGGTGCACCCTGACAGCATGACCAAATACTATTGTCCGTATTGCGGCCAGCAGTTCCCGCTCAAGGTCAGCGTTCGGTGCAATGGTAACGACAGAATACTGCCGATACACGGATATTGCAGCGGTGAAAAGGGGGCCGCGGTAGCTCAGTCGGTAGGATGTCGGACTCTTGGTCGCAAGGTTGCGGGCTCGAATCTCGCAACTGGCGGCATTGCCGAGTCCACCCGCGACCAATCGGCGTGAGAAGTTCGCGACGTTATATGACCTAGCTTGGATATGAACTTATGCATAGTTATGAACCTATAGTTTTCAGTACTCCCTGCACCCTGAGGTTGTATACTGCAAGAAGCACACAACTGAGCATAGATCAAATGCAAGTAAGTCACCTGGATATTATCAGGAGTAAAGTTCAAACGTCCAATTACCTTTTAGCACCTAGGTGTAAAGGAAGCCAGCATAAACTATAATGGAATACTTCAGTTAGTTACGCATGCCACTGTGGATCTCGGAGTGCCTCTTGCATCTTTTTTGACCAGAGAGTTTCAAGTGTGGATGTGTGATGAAGTGTTTGTGCTGGCCATGCCAAAGTCAACTGCACCTTCAAGCCTCGTAATTTTCTCTTCACGGTCTCTGTGTCAAGCGTCGTGTGTGCGATGGTGCTGACCTGTCAACACACGCAACTCGCATGTGCCTCAGATGAGTTTTGACCTGCACGTGAAGACTCACAAGCACGTGGCCGGCATCACCGAGACGCCGTGTTCCGACTGCGGAGCCATGTTCTACCTGGGCAAGGCCAGGGACTTCCACTTCAACTCTGTCCACTCACGGTAAGGTGCTGCGCGGCTGGCAAGCGGACTTGAAAACTCGCGGCGCAGCGTTAAAACTGCGTGCGCGAAAATTTGCATCTCTTAAGATATGCTACTTCTGTATGATCGTTGTGCGAGGTTAACCTGAGGTGTGGGAAGGCTGACTTGTTCTGTTGCTCCTCGGAGGTGCTAAGATTAGACTGTATTTGTGTTACAGTTACACAAGAATAGCTTTGTAAACCTGCAAACCCGTAAACACTGGCCATCTCGCCATTGGAAAATGCATATGGTGGTGGAAGAGCATGCGACACATCCTCGATTTGTGTTCCTCATTGAGACAGAGCCATGCAACAGGTGGCGGAGTACTTGAACTGTATGCATCACATGCCATCTAGTTTTCACCGTATGTGAACCGCGGTCCGGTCGGGTGTGCAATTGCTGTGCGACATTTGTCTAATTTCGCACATAAATTAAAAAAATACATGTGGTATATATCACCTTAGTTTCTTCTAGATCGACTAACAAGCTTGCGTAAGATTCAAAATTATGTTGGGTGAATAATTATGTTACAATATTAAGCATGCCAACTTAGTGTCAGTGAGGGGCGGGGATGGCTGAGTGGTTAAGGTGTTGGGCTCTGGGTACCAAAGGTCCCGGGTTCGACACTAACGCCGCTCCAGACATTTCCCAATCCCGCGGCCCGTCGGCGAAACAGTGTGGGCGGCGCCATTAGCCGTGAATGTGCATAAAGTGCGTTGTGAACCACCCAATAAACAAACAACCAGCGTCAGTGATTAGCAGGTTGAATTTACAGTAGTTTGCGATGGGTCTGGCACAAGATATAATGGGCGGCCAGATAGACAGCCAACTGTAGCATGGCGTGTCCCAGGCAATTTGGCAGCTATCGATCGGGAACTGCGCGTGACTAGCACTCCACCCCCACCCCAACATGCAGACGAGAGCGCCAGTTTTTGCTAGCGCAGCTCTCCCACGTGATATTGCCTGTCGCCGGGTGCCGCAGGTGCGATGAAGGGCACCCTCCGCCACCTGAGCTGTTGCGTTGGTTGTGATGACGTGTGCTGAGCGGCCACCTGTGTAGCACGTGACCCAGCCACTGTGAACCTGGGGCGCTGTAAGACCAACGCAGTCGATGCGCCCATAAGCACAAATAACCAACCAACCAACCAACCAATCAGTTTGACCTGCCTGTAGTCGGTTGACACCTGAGATGACCAGTGACCGTCTGTCACGATTGGAAGCGGGGACGAGACGAAACACCGGCGCTCTTCGAACTGGGTTTCGTCGGTCTGTGAGCTATCTCTCAAATACTGTACGCGCTGGTGTAGTTTTGCGCGACTTCGTTGCCCTCGGGATTTTGTTCACATTTGGATGGAAATTGTTATGCGTTTCAGGTGCGGATATAGTCTCACCATGGACAGTGGTATCTCAGGGGCTGGCATCACAACTTGACATATTGCAGCACAGGAATCATTACTGACCTTTCTAATCGCTGTATAACTTATTCAGTTAATTCGCCCCAAAACCCCAACCTTTCCGATAGTGACTTATGGCTAGGCTCCGATTGGTCCGATGGCTGGGGTACATAGCCTGACCCGAAAGGCCTATCCGTACAACAATCAGTAGGCGTTGGATGTTAGGTCTGTTCGCGAGTTGGGATGAAATGACCAGACAATGGCAGCATGGTTAGACCTTGCAGTTTGGATGGGTTGCAGAATATTGTCCGCCTCCTTTGGTGTGCTTGAGGGCGGCGGCGCGGAGGCGCATTTCCATTTCCGAAAATTTGAGTTTGTCTGCTCTAATATTCCGTAGGAAGCTGTCTTTTATCATTCACTGCCATTGAAGGGCACTTGATGTGATCCATTCGTGTTGACATCCTTAGTGTTAATGCAATTAATTCTTTTCGATAGTTGTGTCAAATTTAGTTGTCCTAAAGTATCTATGCTTGTGTTGATGCTTGTATTCCAGTATAGTTACTTGAGATTGCAAGCATTATTTTCTGTTTTATGAATCTTTGTGTGTTTATATGAATCTTTATGAATCTTTATAATTGATTCATTATCTGACCGACTATGTGTGCTTGGGCGCCAGTTTTGGTCTTGCGGTTCTAGCGTAGTTTGCGAAATTCGTGCCAACCCGCATTGCCATTGGATACGCTGGCAAAACCTATAATTATTGAGGGTCTTTGGTGACATGGGGAGTGGCTGGTGTTCCCTCCCAAGAGATGGGAGAACTCGTCATATTGTTATGTGTAGGCATGATATGGTTCGTGACTCGGGTGACTGGTGACTTCGTGACACGTGATTCGAGTTCGTGAATTATGGACAGCTGAGGAAAATTCGAGTACAATGTGATTTTCCAAGACAGCAGCCGAATGAGAATTCACAGAGACACGAAGCGTTCAATAGCTTATGTATCTGTTTTGCATATGTCGCGCACATTTCCGGTCCAGGTCATCAAAGGTCATTGGCCGGGACAGTTCCAAGTAATGTTCCAAAATATGCAAAGTGCCGCCATCCAGAGTAGGTATGACATATGTTCACTAAGTCACGCTGCCCTTTCGTAAAGACAAACAACTTTCAATCTGGAAATTTAAATCAAGGTAACTTAAATTATGCTTACCAGAGGCCGGATCATTTTCCGTGTTTCTTAGCGCTTCGAGTGTGGAAAATTGAATTCAAATTAATTTTCACGAATATGATAATCAAGGGTTTGTAGTAAGAATTCTGGGTTATAATTAATGTGTGAAAGATCAATAGTGACATCAAGGTCAGGTCAGATATCATGTGTTATCTACACTGTCATCTTGTACGATATGTGCCTGTCCTTCGTGACGAAGTACGAGAATTCGGTTTTGGCGTCGCCGAGCTCATGTGACAACATTTGATGACCAAAGAAGGACCTGATACGACCTGGCCTCGTATGGTCTGAGGCTTTGTCTTTCTTCGGAAGTGCTTTCCACGCGGCGTACACATGGGCGAAGGCTGAAGTGATGGTTTTATTAATATATACAATGGCTGGCAATCTATGATCTGATTTGTTCTATGTGCTTTTATTAGCAGGTAGTTCACTACAGCCGAGGCTCACTATTGACATGTACCCAGAAATGTCATCGATAAATGTGTTTGCTTCCCACGCAATTTGGCGAAGTTCACATTCAGACCCATTACGCCATTTGTGTCGAATTTAGACCAAGAACAGGAAAAATTATTTGTGACCAGTCTAAATAATTATATGGCACGTTGCAAGTATTATATGTCATCCGGGCCGCTGCGAATACCGTAACGCGCAGAATATGTCTGGTATAACGTCATCTGTGATGCAGACAGTGTAGAAGCTTTGTCGTCCTGCAAAAGCACTTCCAGGCTATGAAAATAGATGGCGGTAAGCACTATGAGCAAGTTCGTTCCGATATGTGCCATTGAAGCTATGTCCTCAGTGGCATGTGTGTTCAGTCTGCATCTGATATGGTACATCGCGTTTTGTAGTCAATGCTACACCCATGAGTGCATCGTTTCTGCCGACGGCGTCCGTGCAGGGTAAAGTATGTAGCATGTATCTAACTGTTGACTGACTGAGCTTAGTGAAGTTAAGTGCCGGACTGTCGCCAGGTCTCTGAGCATCATCCAGCCCAAGTTTTGTCCGCCGCCCAGTCTGAAGATCGACGTCAGCCAGTCGGGCGAGATGCGCTCCTGCTACTACTGCCATCTATGCGGTACCGAGTACACTGTTAAGTACAATCTGATCCGCCATATGGAGCGTCACGACCAGGCCGACCGCGACGCAGTGCCCAGGTGAGCCCAGCAGCGCCGACCACGTGGTAACAATGAGGTCAGATAGGCTACGGGACGCTCATAGATAGATGGATGGATAGGGAGAGAGAATCAATGCGGCAGTCACTTGATACATGTGTTGTATTCGTGTTGTAGCACCCAATAAAAAAACGTGCAGATCTGCTTCATTGGCTGGATCAATTTTAAGGCATTCGACACATGCACTTCTGACAATGTTCTGTTTTACATAGTGGCCAGCGCCACAGCTATGGACAATGCGGTGAGCGCGTCCGGCATTGCCCCACACACCTCACCCCACCGCATCTCGTCATCTCGTCCCACTTCGCCTCTGGGTGCAATATAACCCACATGGGCTGACGGACCCTGAAACCCCAATAATCATCATCATCTCACCTCACCTTACCTGGCGGCACCCACTACATCAGTCCGGGTCACTAACGTAAAAAACCGCGGCCAGGGCGTGGCCTGACGCCGTGACCTGACGCCGTGACCTGACGCCGTGACCTGACGTGAGTGCACGCTCCGCCAGCGACGTGATCCGGTGTAACCGGTGCACCAGCGTGTTCTTCAACCAGCGGGCCTACACCGCCCACCTGCTGCGTCACCAGGAGGGGGACCTCTTCGTGACCAGCGAGGAGCAGAGGTGAGACGGTGGTGTATGTCCATACTGTCCGTACTCATGGCACAGCCCTGGTGGTCGTGGTTCAACCAAATCCACCTTCGCTTGATGTGAGATGTGCACTCAGTATTTTATTACGCGATTCATTCTTGTAGCTTGTGTGTGCCTTCTGTGTATTCGTGCCGTGGACTGTGCGGAAGTTTTGGTGCCAGGCCGCTGTACCGATTTGTAGACAACTGCAGTAGACTCCTGTAGGCCTGGGCCGTGCGCGGCCGGCGCGTCGCGTCGTGTTACCCTTTTATCTGTCCCGCAGGCTGATGGTGGTCGACCGCGTCGACCAGGACCTGGACTTCTCGCGCATCCCCAACCCGCTCGACCGGTACGTGCCCGGCGAGGGCTCGTCGGGCCCGCGCCAGCGGCCGCCGGCCGCCAAGAGCCGCGCCAAGCGGCCGGCCGACCGCGGCGACGACAGCGCCGCCAAGTCGGTACGCGCGAACTGATGGTGCGCGTCGGCGCGGCTAGATGGCAGCAGCGGCGCAGTGGCTCGGGCGGCGGGCGGACGCCGCCACCGCTCAGACTCGTGATGGACGGTGTTGTTTTGTACCGCGCTAAAGTGAATTGCACAGCCGAGGTTGTGATCCGCGTGGCGGTGCCGACTGTGAGCGGGGGTCGGCCCGCTCGCGCCGCGCCGCCGCCTTGCGCCTCGTCCGTCACGTCCTCGTGGAATAGTGCCGGCGGTACTCTGCCCGGCACCAGGTTATGCAATGTAGGCGTGGGCCGGCACCGGCCAGTGTCCAGCACGCCTTCGCCGGCGTGCCCGTAACGACTGCCGGACACGGTGTACAGCAGTGCACGACGCCGTGGTGCTAGATAAATAGGTGAAGTGAAGATGGCCCACCGCCGCGGGGTGGTCGGGCGCCGGCCGATAGTTCGAGGACACGGCTCCTTGAACACGGTGCATGTACGCTTGCTTCATCATGCTGTGCCAGTCAGTTCAGTTTGCTTCACGCGCCTTTGATTTTTGACCGAATTGTTTCGTGACGTGTCCTTCGCATTTCGTCGCTTTAGCCTAGCACAAACTGCGCCGACACGCATATGAGTCCGCTGGTCTCCCGCTGATAAGTGCGTCATCTTGGCAGCATCCATATCGGCATTAGTTCGTGGTGACGGCTGTTGTCGTAGACTGTTTGCAGAAACACGCGTCCACTTCGTGAATTTGTCCTGCGTTGTGCGGGGGCGACGTGTCGGATCGTTCAACAAAGCTGGGACGACCATACGTCTGTGTGGGATCCCAGATGGAGGAAATGCTGAAGGCACAGACACCCTGCTGTCGGCTGACCCTCTCGGTAACGCTCTCTGGCCTCTCCCCATCTGTTTAGGCTGCATATAGTACGCGATCCAGCGTTAGGCTGCCAGTGCCACCACCATAACATCGTGTCAAATCGGTGCAAATACACCTGGTCATCTGTGCGTTCGGTGCTGGCTTAAACGTTTCACGGACCCACGTGATATTTGACGCATCAGCATCTTGGTTTGGCCCCGCCATTGGATCACGTGAGCTCTGGTGCCGTCCTGTTCGCTGGAAGGCGTATCTCTCGGCCGTCTAAGACTCAGAGCCGCTGAGGCACTGATAAATTATTCGTGAAATATGGTGGGATATTCTGAATACTGAATCGACATCTTTCCAAAGTATGTGTCGTTATCGTGCTTCTTGGCGCGTGTTACGACATTCATGCTTCCTTTCTAACGGGATGAGCAGTCTAGGGGTAAGTTGCCCGTCTCAATCAAAAGATTGTGGGCTCGAGTCTCACCTGTCGCTACTCTTCGCCCGCGGCCAATCGTGTGAGATTGGCGACGCTGCATGACTCAACGGCAGTGATAAATTATTCGTGAAATAGGGTGGAATATATCACTTTCTGAACGCTCAATCGACATCCTTTCCCAAGAAGTATCAGCATCCTGCTCCTTGGAACCTGCACCAAGAGCTCGAAGTGCCTATACTATCAGCTCGAATTTGAGTCTAAGGAATCAAAAGCATTTTAGATGATACTACTTCCATGGTAAATTACGACATCCTACTATGCTCGTTTCGACAGCTCACCTAACGAAAAACCATTATTTTAACCCTGCTCAACGGTCGATGTGTCGTAAAACCAATGGCCGACTGGTCTCGTTTCTAAAAGCATACCGTTTACAAATATGCAAATATCATGCTTATGCTCACCATGACGGATCCTGGATGGTGATACCGAGCATCCCGTAGTGTAGTTCCAGGTGAAGGGATCATATATGATGCGTCATTTTTTACAATACCGGTTTATATAATATTTGTATTGCCATCGTTGATACCAATATCCCCAATGTATGTACCTGTCAAAAATGCAAACGGGTACAGTCATGTCTACCCAGCTGTCTGAAATCTGGGTTGAAGGACTTTGCAAGTATTCAAACACATTATTTTCATGGCGATTTCGACATCGTTCCATGCTACGCTCGACATATCACAAGAACGGGAAACCATTATTTTAACCTCAAGTGTCGAACTGAACCGATGAGGTGGCGCCTGCAAAGCATCCGACCGAGCCTCTGAGGTGACTTCTCAGACATCTGACTGAGACGCTGAGGTGACGCCTGTCCGACATCTGACTGGCCCGCTAAGTTGGCGTCTCCCGGCCGTCCGAGCCTCGGGTGACGCGTCACCGGCCTCATACACCGCGGCACGTCAGCGGCTGGTCCGTGTGCGGCGCCGTCGTCTGACCGCCGCGCGGCCGGATGGCGGCGGCGGCGGCCACGCGCTGACGCCGTGGCTGTGCGGGCCTGGTCATGACGGCGTCGGACGGCCGGCGTGTGGTGGCTGGCCGCGTCATTCAGACCTCACCCTAGCCGCGGCGGCTACTCAGCGAGCCCCCGCAACTGGTCCTTGTTATGCATACACAGGAGGTCTCATCAGAGTCGACCGGTCGTGTCATTTAGGCTTCACTCTAAACCGCGGCGGCTACTCAACTAGCCCCCGCAACTGGTCCTTGTTATACACACACACAGAAGGCCGGCCTCATCTGAGTCGCCCGGCCGCCGCTGCCGGGCCGTTTGGCCGTCTGGTGTCCCACGCGTCTGATGTCACTCCGTGAAACATTGCGCCCACGCGTTCGGCGCCTCCTATACAGCCGCTGCCGCCCGAGAGGGGGTAGACGGGGATCTGTTTGCTGTAATAGTTTCAGAAGAAAGAGAATTCCCGCGGTGCAGGTGGTGTCGGTTGGTTGGCTGGAAGCGTTCGTCGGTGACGTGGGAGCTCGCCGGCGGCGTCGTCATGCTGTTGCACGTCATGCTGCCCACTCTATCGCCGTATTGTACAGCGCACATGAGGCGCGCGCTTTCAGATCCGATGTGTCCGTACCGATAGCAGCGGAGCCTCATGTGTATCTGTATCTGCACGCGCCTTATCAAGTTACTTTACGGCTCTTCAGCATCGATTGATGCGGCGCAAAACACTTCCACTCGGTTACCGTGCGCCGATTAGAAATGGAAGCCTTGATCAGATGTAATAAAAAGTCACGCTTGAAGATCTCGCATCTCAGAAGCGATCACCGCCTGCGCAGCTTGACTAGACGATGACTCTCATTCGGAGATAATGACAGGTTGGGGACAGGGGGAAAACGGGCGGGGAGGGGAGCCATACTATCTTCAAAAAATGTCCGGTGGTGGTATCCAAAAGAGGACGTTTTAAGTCAATTATTGTTCTAGAATGTTTGCCGTTGAAGATTGAGGTAACCGCGTTCATGGTCTGGGAAACAAAAGCGTGCTGCCTATAACCCTACTAGCTCCCCAAACTAACCAACATTTCGGTTCTGCGAACTGCAACAACCCATTATCACTTTCCCTCTCCGAATCAACTTCTCCGACAACTGCGCCTCGAAAATGAACACCAATACGCAGTCCGGCTTCTCACACCCGTCACCCGTCGTATCACGGTCCATTCGTCGGGACACGGGGGAGGGGGGGGGGGCGACCCGAGTTTGCGGCGTCATAAGGTATCCACAAGCCTGGCGTGCCTGCACTCCCGTGCTGCCTCCACGGGCGGGAACGCGTGACCGGCCCGGCACGGGAGCCCTGCGGCGCGCGTCGGCCCTCGGCCCGACCGATAATGGGTGCCAACACAGGGCACGCGCCCGCCACTTGACAGCAGCACGCGGCCGGCGACTGATAGCCGGCCGCGCCGGCGCGGCGCCACGTACACCGCCGCCTGGTGGGCGCCCCCGCCGCCAGAAGCACGGCATCACGTCGGTAGGGTCACGCCGCGAGCACGGCATCACGTCGGCAGGGTCACGCCGCGAGCACGGCATCACGTCGGCAGGGTCACGCCGTGAGCACGGGATCACGTCGGCAGGGTCCGGTGAGGGTCACGCCGCGAGCACGGCATCACGTCGGTAGGGTCACGCCGCGAGCACGGCATCACGTCGGTAGGGTCACGCCGCGAGCACGGCATCACGTCGGCAGGGTCCGGTGAGGGTCACGCCGGGAGCACGGGATCACGTCGGCAGGGTCCGGTGAGGGTCGTACCGTGAGCATGGCATCACGTCGGCAGGGTCACGCCGGGAGCACGGCATCACGTCGGCAGGAACTGACGAGGGTCACACGCGGGCCTGAAGAGGTCACGCCGGAGAGGTCGATGAAAATCGGCCGCGCCTACACAGATGAAACATGATCGCAATATCGGCGTACACGGTTATTCAAACCGTGGGGATTCGGAGCAGCCATCAGCGAGGTTGATGTAACAGTTGCATTACCTGCCGCGATACACTCCCCACCGGAGCAGCCGTCAGCGAGGTTGGTGTCGCAGTTGTGTTGCCTGTCGAGGTATACTCCCCACCGGACTAGCCGTCGGCGAGGTTGGTGTCACAGCTGTATTACCTACCGAGGTATACTGGCCACCGGAGCAGCCGTCAGCGAGGTTGGTGTCGCAGTTGTGTTGCCTGTCGAGGTATACTCCCCACCGGACTAGCCGTCGGCGAGGTTGGTGTCACAGCTGTATTACCTACCGAGGTATACTGGCCACCGGAGCAGCCGTCAGCGAGGTTGGTGTCGCAGCTGTATTACCTACAGAGGTATACTGGCCACCGGAGCAGCCGTCAGCGAGGTTGGTGTCGCAGCTGTATTACCTACCGAGGTATACTGGCCACCGGAGCAGCCGTCAGCGAGGTTGGTGTCGCAGTTGCATTACCTGTCGAGGTATGCTCGCCACCGGAGCAGCCGTCAGGGAGGTTGGTGTCGCAGTTGTGTTGCCTGTCGAGGTATACTCGCCACCGGAGCAGACATCAGCGAGGTTAGTGTCGCAGTTGTATTACCTGCCGAGGTACATTTCCCACCGGAGTAGCCGTCAGCGAGGTTGGTGTCGCAGCTGTATTACCTACCGAGGTATACTGACCACCGGACCAGCCGTCAGCGAGGTTGGTGTCACAGCTGTATTACCTGCCGAGGCACACTCCCCACCCAATCCGAGAGGCTCTGTCAAGGAGCACGCAGTTGTGTACGTGTTCACCGAATCACCTGACTGCATGGATCACCGAATCGCCTGACTGTGTCGATCACGGGATCACTTGACTGAGTGGATCACATGACCGCCTGACAATGTGTGGATCGCAGGATCTTCTGACTGTGTGTGGGTCACAGGATCACCTAACCACGGATCACAGAATCACTTGATTATGTGTGGATCACAGGATCTTCTGACTGTATATGAGCCACAGGGTCACCCAACTACGGATCACAGGATCGCCCGACTATGTGCGGATCACAGGATCAGCTGACTCGGACCGCACTTTGATCCGGCGCCGGCGAGGCGGCGCAGAGGCCGCGTCAGGGTCAGAGGAACAGTGTAGCGGGCGGCGGCCTTTGACCCGGCGCCAGCGCAGCGGCGGCGGCGGCGGCGGCGGCGGCGGGACAGTCGATCTGACCGGGCCGCCAGGCGCCCGCCGGGCCAGATCTCCGCCGACAGCCACCATTACGGCCGGCGCCACACGCGGGAAAAAATGGCGCGGAATGCGCCGCGTCTGGGCCGGCGGCTGGCCGGGTCGGCACCTCGGCTGGCCGCCGACCGGCGATATCTGCCACGTGTTCGGGCCGGTGCATTGTGTCACTTGTCCTCAGGCACGTCAGCCCGCTGTTGAGATCGCGGCAGGCCTCGGGCAGTGACATAAGCAATGTTTAGCCCAGGAGGAGGGGGAGAATCTAAAGAGTGCTCCTGCCTAACGAGGGCCCCCTCCACTTTTCCGAAACTCCTCGGATTTATGGAACTATTTCGAGTGTCTACATATATATATATATATATATATATATATATATATATATATATATATATATATATATATATATATATATATATATATATATATATATATATACATATATATATATATATATACATATACATATACATATATAACACCAGAAAGAAAACATACAAACCATTTAGCATATGCACAACCAAGCAAAGAAAACATATAACGGAAATTAAAGGGACACAGGGACGGTCGGCCCATGTAAGGCACTAAGGCAGTGCCTCGCCTGAGTAGAGCTGGGAAATATTTGTTTGTGTTATTTTCATAAAATGATGCTTTCATCCACTGGAGAATAGCAGACTTGAAAAACTTGGAACAAATATGCATTGGTGACTCACAATTATGGTGAAAATTGAAGTTCATTTATATCTACACCATTTACAACTTAGCTTCCAAACAGCTCTATCGCCGGTCGGCAGAGGCTGGCCTCTCGCACATATCGCCATATAGTAAGTTTTCGTTTCATAACCAGCGCAGGGTAGGCCGGGGCCCTCCAATGTTGTTCGACAATCGGTGACGTCACATGGGATGGACAAGTGCTCAGTCCCGTAGGCGCTCAAACGAAACTTCGGTGTTTTCCACACGATATTTCCAATCTTAAATACCATCGAAATAGGACGAAATGGGGTTCATTTGAAAGCTCGAATAATCTTGTCCATGAATATGAGCCGTATTTTTCTCTAACGCTAGGATTTTTCGCTTTAACCCACGCTGACTGCATTCATGTAAAACGCCACAGAAATCGCGTGGTGCCACGGGTAGTAGCAGTATGATGAGACAGGCCAACGGAAGATCACGGCCGGGTAGGAGGGGTGGGAGCAAGTAAGAAATAACTGTTGCAACATAATTCCGCCCCATTCGGTGCAGGGGCGTAAACAAGGGTGGGGGTACTGGGGGCATGTGCCACCATGGGAAGGTGGTACCCATCCGGCCAGGAAAAGGCACCAACATTATATTTAGGCTACCGGCGGAGGCACCTATGCTGGTTGGAATAGCACGCCCTTATCATTCATACGCAGATACGGAACCTGCAGCTGGTTTTCAGAATTGTTTTCCATTTTTCATTCATATACATCCAGACCAGGCGTGCTCTTTTTGTATATTTTTGAAGGGCAAGTGCCCCCTCAATGTCCATCAATAATTTAGACTTCAGCATAGCATGCACTCCATCGATGTAGGGCTTCCCATTAGCTTCATGTATTTTGCACTGAAATAGTCAATAATAAGTTAAAAAAAATATATAGTGCCTATGCCAGCCATTTCGGGTTATGCAATGGAAATTTATGAAAACCTCAATGATATTTTATATATGAAAACTTTCGGCAATTTCGGAAACATTTGAACACGAGGGAGAGGGTTGAAATCCACTGACTTCGGAACATGGTGATAGGTTTGGCACCTTGCAGCGCCAAATTAAGTTGTTCATAATCATCTTAACATATGATAATAATAGGTACTTATGATGAAAAAAAAACTGATTAAAATCTGGCGATTTTTTTCCTGCCTCACCTCACTTAGATGCCACGGACCGCCCCTGAAGGGACATTGACTCATCTATAATGCAAGCATGTATTTTATTAGCTTTAGATAAAATACTAGTGTTCATCTCCATGGCCACATTTGGTTCTTTCTGTCATCCGTTATGTGCAACCATAGTTTAGTCGAGAGAGTGTTCAGGATAAGTGTTGGGCCCACATGGTCGTTCCTTTTCGACACCATCATTCCTTCTCAAAATGAGACGTGAATACCAGAAGGAAAAAATAAGTCCAAGGATTTTGTGAGATTGAGAAGGGTTCGTAACAGCCAGTCAGCTATGCCCAACACACAGCGCCCTGCAATTTTTATTATTGCTTAACCTGTATCACCCCGGTCCAGCGCGAAGCAACTGGCGCCACGTCAGCGGCCGTCATCGCAGCTATCGATAGGCTGTTTGTTTAACCTGCTGGAGCGACCGTAGCTGCTGGGGCAGCTGTGGTCGGGCCACTGAGACAGCTGTGGCCGCTTGGGCGGTCGCCACTGTCAGAACGGCTGTAGCCGGTGGGACCACTGTCAGGTGGTATCGCCGCTGAGGTGACGGTGGGCGACATTCCCAGTTCTCGGCAGCAACGATGGCTCTCAAAGATATCTTATCTCCGAGGCTGATCCTCAGTATCTTTCGCTCCCATCGCCAGTTACCAAGGACTGCCTTGGCTCTCAGAGGGCCTTGATCCCTTGAGTGCCCATCCCAAAGCCCAGGAACATCCCAGTCCAGTCCTTTCTGGCTCTCAGTGGATCTATTCGTGCCAGCTCTCGGAACTCTCTTCAGCTCTTAGGTGCATCCGTTCATCCCTCAGTGTTCCTTCCCAGCTTCAGACGCTTCACAGCCCGGTCCGCTCTAGCTCTCAGGTGACCTCCCCAGTCCTCGACAGTCTTTTGGGCAAGTAAGGACATCTTAACTCTGAAACTGACTCTCAGCATTCCTCTCAACTATCGCTAGCCCTTAGAGGCTCTCCATATATCTCAGGGTGCCGTGCTCTTCTCCTAGGGACCACTTCCAAACCTCTTAAGCGCCCTAGTTCACTCCTCGCTAGCGTTCAGTGGCCATGTTTACTTTCTACCTGCAAGGATTTTTATAGTTCTGCCGCTGGTCATCCGTATTTCTCACAATCGTCGTTAACATTAGGGACTCTCCTTAGCTCTAAGGGGCTTTGTTGCCCCTCAAGGGCCCTCTCAAGCTGCTAGGAGCCCTTCCAAAGTATCGACAGCTCTCGTGGATCCAAGAACCTTCTAGTCTCTGAGGCTGTCATTCGGTATTCCTAACACCAATTGCTAGCTAACAAGGATTAAAAAAAAAATATCATGGAGCATTTTTCACCCATTAGGGGCCGCTCCCAACCTCAGAAGAACCCCAGTCCCAGTCCAATGCTATCCGACTCTCGAGATCGAGATCCCCTTCATCCCTCAGGGCCCTCTCTTGCTTTTAGGGACCCATCACAGTCCTCAGTAGTCCTCTCTAGCTCTCATCTCGGGGCATTTCAGATCTGAGGTAGATCCTCACTGGTCCTCTTTAGCTCCTAGGGGTTCTGTTCTTCCCTCAGGGACCCACTGAAACCCAAAGAGCTCGTTGATCGTTGAGATAGGAGAGGGCTCTCGAGCGAGCCCTCTCTTATCTTCCTCACTCTTACCTTATCTGCCTCACTCTTACCTTATCTGCCTCACTCTTACCTTACCAGACCTCAGCGTGTACGAGTTCAGCTCCCAAGGGTCCTTTGCCCACAAGCTGTTAGATTCGTTTACTTTTCCCATGGATATCTGTCTGCCACTCTGGGCGGTCACCTGTATAGATGGCCCCATCTGACTCGCCAGATTGTGGCTGGTGTCCATTCACTCCTTGGAAACGGCATTGCTTTTCAACACAGCCCGGGCCCCGCCATGAGCTTGAAGGCACTTTGCATAACACTGGGAAATCTCCGACTCAGACCAGATCGCCGCCGCAGCTCGCGGGCCTCTATTGGTCTGAGGCCCACTGTCAGCTCTGAGCTCCCCTCTATCAGCGTGAGCCAAAGCCGACCCAGTGACTCTACACGTCCAGCCCGGCGCCTACATCCGTCGGCTCTGGGGCCATCTTCCACGGCTCAGAACACTCAGTGCTGCCGGAGCCCACTCTTCAAAAGTTTGGACCTCCGTTGACTTGACTCTGTTGACCTCTCTGTTGACTCCCGGCCGTCTTCATCGGCCCGGGACACTTTCCGTCAGCCCGTGGTCCCTTTCGTCGGTTCAGGGGCCTTCACGTCGGCCCAGGGGTCCCTACGGGCCCCCTGTACCGACGCCTTGAGTGTCCCTCTAACCCTCCAGCGCGTCGGACCTGTTTCCTTCGACCCCTTGGCTACTCCACTCCTCTGGATACCCCTCGGGTGTGACCTGCGAGCACGTGCCTGGGCGTTCACATTGACGGCCCCACGCTCACCACAGCCTGCGGGGTAGCCATTATGCATGGCGCACACACAGCCTGCGGGGTAGCCGTTCTGCATGACTCACATCCTGTTGGGTAGTCGTTTTGCATGACCCACATCCTGTGGGGTAGCCGTTATGCATGACACACACAGCCTGTGGGGTAGCCGTTATGCATGGCACACACATCCTGTGGGGTAGCCGTTATGCATGACATATACAGCCTGTGGTGTAGCCGTTCTGCATGATACACACAGCTTATGGGGTATCCATTATGCATGTGACACACACATTCTGTGGGGTAGCCATTATGCATGACACACACAGCCTGTGGGGTAGCTATTATGCATGACACGCACATAGCTTGTTGGGTAGCTATTATGCATGACACGCACATAGCCTGTGGGGTAGCTATTATGCATGACACGCACATAGCCTGTGGGGTAGCCGTTCTGCATGTGACACGACAATGGATGAGATCATATTAAATGCGCTGGAACACCCAGAATATCTCTGGTGAAGGCCGTTTCCTGCAACAAAGCGCAGCAGGGTTGGAAGCCGTCAGGAGAAAACTTGCAATATGGTACCATCTCTATCTGTATTGTGATATTGTAGGAAAACCACGGTGCTGAAGAAACATCTCAAAATGGTGAGGGTATTGCCATTTGATCTGAGGGAATTGCACCTCAATGGTATTGAAATTGAACTTCTGGCGATGTGAAAAATAATGGGTTTTTGTGTACTTTAATATTTCCTCAACAATCTTGCCCTGGCCGAGCGTGTGGTTATTGTGAAACTTGAACACCTACAACTATACTATTTTCAGCTTATCATAAAGCGAACGTTTGCATTTTCTGAAGTAGGATAGAACATAAGACAACCACAAAACTGGCGAATGTGGCACTGTACAACCTTGAATGTCTCTGTATCATCAGCACTTGATAAAATCCAGAACAGCCCGTCACGGCATGGTGAAGCAACATTGAGGGATCGCGTAGTATCTCCGCGACCGAATGCTCCCGTTATATGCGGCTAGACTAAAACAGCTCGTGACGGCTGCAATGCAATGTATGTACCATAGTTGTGCCTCATGACAGTGTGACACATTGGTGGCTGGTACTGCATCTGCACAGTGCACGATGCACTGCCACCCCCACCCCCACCCCCACCCCCACTCCGGCCGTATCCCAGATCGGTCGGCCGCGTCCTCGTGCACTATGACCCGCACTGGCACTATCTGGGGATACGGCGTGGGATAGTTGGCGAGGTCGGGGCCGTCTATGCGCGGCCTTGCACAATCACTGTGCACACGGGCGTGTTTGTGCACGGTCGGCGGCACGTCGGTGTTGACTGACGGAGCGTTGGGAGACAGTGGGGAAAGTCGGGGAGGAAGTTGGAGGCAATAGGGAGGTGGCAGACGAGCAAAGGACAGCGGAGATTTGGAGCGGCAGCAGGGACTGTAGAAGATAGTGGAAGCAGCAGATAGGCAGTAAGTGACATCGGGGCACAAGGAGAGAAAGTGGGGGAGTTGAAACAGAAACAAAATGGGAGAGTGGGGACAGTGTTGTGGTGGAAAGAAGTGGATGACAGTAAAGGCAACGGGCGGCAGTGGCAGGGACGGATCCAAGGTGAATGGGTGAAGAGAGCGATCGCTCCGGCTCGAAATACGACCCGAAAAGCATCCCGAAAGAGGCGTCACTCTCGATCCGAAAAAAGGATCCGAATGGCGTCCCTGTATGGTGAAACAACGCCACTCCAGGAAACTAGGGTGCAGCCCTTCCCTCAGCCCCTCAGCTCTCCCATCCCTCCTCTTGAGTCTTCGCTAACTAGTGAAACCCTTCAAAATTAATCCCTCTTGACGAAGTCCCATAAAGGTCAGCGAGCGGGGGTGGCGATGTAGTGGGAGGGAGTAGGAGACGGTGAGACAGTGATGCAATAGGACGTGGCCAGGACGTTGCCACTGCTGGAATACCTGGGCACCAGGGTCCGGGATCTGGACACCGCCTGGGATAAGAGACGGCCGTGGCTCTACTCATCTAACAATAGCACTCGCTCCTGGACATCTGGAATTGGACTGCACCTGAAAACTTGGACACCCTTGGAGATGGTGATGAACAGTGATGCAGTGGGATGCATTGAAACATGGGAATACAGCGGGAATAATGTGTCAGTGGGAGGGAGCGGGAAGCAGTGGGAAGCAGAGAACCGGGTGGAAGAGTGGGCGATGTCCCCGAGCACCCCACCGGGTATCGGGGCCGGCGGATCCAGTCAAAGACCAAGCAAGCTATTTTGCAATTTTTTGTGTTCTTTTTAACTGCTGCCCGGAAAGTTATCACCATTGTGGGTCGAAATGGCCATGACTCCTATGTGAAGTCTTTCGGGTGTCATAAGAACCCCTCGTGCCACATCGAACGCTGCAGTTCGCAAATGCTTGGTCTCGTCACACATTGGTCTCCTGGCGCTGTTAGCTGTCCCCCGTCGGATACCCCAGACGTCCGCGCGCCCCACTTCAGCGTCCTCCAGCTTACCGTCTCGCTGTACAAATTACAGTTAGGTCTAGTTGATACAAGGGATGATTGATGCTACAGCATTTTCTCCAAAGGTATGAACCCGGCTTCCGTGTGTACCACACATATTGCTACTGGCACCGTCTTCTCGCGGCAAAAGCAAGCGCAAGTCATTTCGACTCGCGGCTGCGGAATGCTGACGATGTGGCCTATTTTTGGAGCGAAAGTAACATGTAAAGGTCTGTGCTTCTCCCTTAATTTCTCATTCGTCGCCCACTTGCTAGCTTATTATGTGTCTGTTATCATCACGTTGTTCTCTCAGCTTTGCGACGGTGAAATACTGTTATCTCTTGTCGCTACACTATTACACTATCGCTACACTATACACTATCGCTACGCTACCGCATTTTGCATAACGTGTTGCAGTTCGCACCAGAAAAGCCGTGGAGTGAATTAATACAGCCTGCATCAACTTAATCGGCCAGTAGCAAAATCAGCCTGTATCAACGCTTTGTCGACTGGTAATAACATTTAATAACCAAATAAATGTCCAGTTTTGTTCACGTGTTTGCTAAAACTGTTGCAAGGTAATCGAATTCAGCATTTCTATGGGAATTTCTCACCCAACTGAAAAGACTGAACGAAGGAAAATGTGCAGCTACGGAATGAACGTTCGTGCATTCCATCCTTTGCATAAACCATGAGCTATGGTCAGCCAGGATTCAAACAATTATTATTGTAGTAAGGGTGAAACATGAACCTTTCAGATGGCGTAAACCAATGCCCCTATAAAGATCATATAGATTTAACTTACATTGTATCAACTTACCTATCATCAGCAACAACTTACCCCTCTAGAGGGGTAAGTTGAGTAAGTTAAGTTGAGGAACCAGTAGTTGCGCGATGTTTTGCTCTCTGGTGGAAAGCCCAAAGGATTCCACGAAACAAGTATCGGGAATGATACTAAAAGGTTTAGGCTTGGCATTGGAATAGTTATCCCCTCATTACCCTACCAAAATGATGAGTTATTTTGAATTTAGCCAAAATTGTATTTACTAGATCCGGTCTCCTCTATCGGCAACCTATCTACGTACAAAACTTCCTGGATTTTGTCAATACGCTTGTGACTACATTGCCACTATATTTGACATGCTGCGCCCTTTTCTTTATTTTTGCTTACGCCCCTCCAGTTAATTGTGGTTACCCCTGGCGCTTCTGGCATCGGCTCCAGCGTTTGCTGGATAGGATATTTGCTCTTCAAATGTCTCTTTATATAGTGATACATTAAACTCTACCTCATTAGGTGAAGATTGATAGTAGATACTAACCACTAACTTGACACTAAGACACTAACCTGTTTGTGTTTGTGGTCAGGTGAGGCGATATTAGATCGGCCCAATTCGGATACTCCATCGGTAGATTTTGCCCTCCACTTTGTGAGGGGATGGGGTGGTTTTCGATCGGCCCGTTTCTGACGCCCTATCCGTCGACTTTCCCCTCCTGTTTGAGAACCTCTGGACTTGCCGCTGGTACGCAGCCATCGTCCGATAATTGAGATAGGATATCGGCGCTTTCCAAGTGGCAGCTACTTGACGTTCAAGCTGTTTAGCTGTGCGTGCTGTCCCCTGGCGGCCTCATGACGCGTCAGCTGAGAGGGACAAGGCACCGTTATGACAGTAAGCCGCCGAGGCAGATCTGCAACATGGCGACGCATTGGTGTACCTTGCTACCGTAGCGCATTTGCATGATGCAATGGCAAAGCTATGCAATTGGAACTGAGATGTTGATTTTCCATAGAACCACTTGCTGCTGCTTGCTCCGACATGTGCTTAGGCACCAAGTAATTGTCTTGAACAGCCAAGGATAAAAACTGAAGTAAATATTGGGCGGATCCGGCAAAGCTAAGGCCCAAGGCTTAAATATTCACAAGAGGGACACACCGCTCCCATTTTGAAATCCGTAATTATTACAGGCGCCACCAAACGTTGGGGATTCTCCAGAGTTAAGGAAGTTCATCTATGACTGCAATGCTAATCAGGTGTTGGTGTGAATTGTCCTGGCCTGTCGCATACTTGATTTTCTGACAAGGGTGTATCCAGGAATGTTGATGAGGAAGGTGGGAGTTGGGTCACTATGGAAGGGCGCCATTTCTTAAGAGGGGAGCCATTTCCTTGGAGGGGCGCCACTGATTTTGAAGAAAAAATGCTTCAAGGTGGGGAATGGTGAGTCGCCTTGTGTACCTAGAATGTCGTCCATTCCACTCGAAATGGCAGCTTCGGCTGACATATTCAAGGGACTTCGTGCCATCGCGTGTTCTGAAGGTTCACCATTCTCCAGAGAAGACCAGAGGGATCCGCGTCTCAATGTAGAGCGGAGCACATGGTCCTAGTCGTGGGTGTCACTTTAAGTAGCTGGCTGAAGGGTCCAATGATTTTGTATGGCCAACGCTTTCCTGAAAACCTTTTTCATCTAGCGTACCCCGATAGGTTTAATAGTTAGGCTTCAGCCTGGTTGGGAGAACAATGATTGAGAGGGCCAGTGGCCGCCTTATCATATATAAAGTAATAACCCTGGTCCCAGTTGCCCTGTCCCTGGGTGCGCCAATGCCAGGTGATGCATCAGTGCTCTTACCACACAAACTCCATAAGTGTCGATTTATGCATTACTGGGCCCCTCAATGGTTTATTTGTCCAACGACCAATGTCTTCTCAGGAATTAACCATAAAATATCGTCGTGATCGAACACACAAAATCAAACCAAAACAAACAAATCAGAGCATAAAAGCAACGGCTCCACGTGCCGCGACCCGAGTGACCCGTGACGTCAACCGTCAGTACGTAAACCGACCACGGCTCTCAACGGTGCCGGCAGCGACCCGATCAGCACATCCCAGCGGTGACGCAGCCGAGGAAGACGCGCCCTCTGTGACATGTGAGAACGGCTCCTTGTTTGGCTGGTGTCGGCATTCGCCTCAGAAAACTCACTTCGCATCTTCACAAAAGGGAAGATTCGTGATCTCATTCCGATGCAAAACCAGGAACTTTTTTTGTGAAGGTGAATTGCGGGTCCACAACTGCTGAATACATCTCAGTAGTTAATGCGCCCCTAAACTCCAATAACCAACCCAATACGTCTCAGTCAGGAACCAGCCGGGGGAATAAACCAGGCACAGGACTGTCTTCAGGCTGTTCCGGGTTCCAGGCGTTCAGCGCCTGCCTCCGGGTTCGACATCCTACAGTCACAGGACGGCCACCGAAGCCGGGTGGGGTGCGCGGAAACAGCCAGTCGTGTGAGCTGACGGCAAACTCGCATCACACGTGTGAACCACACAGAGGGCGCCGTTCACGACGATACCTCACCGCCAATACGCTCCCCTCCACATCAATCGTGCAGAACACTTGAACCGACCATCGGCTGCCGCCAACACGTGATTCACCTCGGCTAAATCCCCGCTATCCCGACCGGCAGATATCGCTGCTCGATAGTCACACAGAAGGCGCCGTTCACGAGGACACCTCACCGCAAATACGCCCCCTCCCCCAACACATGAATCGTGCAGGACACTTGAACCATCGGCCGGCGCCAGCGCGTGATTCACGTGATCTGAATCCCCGCCATTCCCGGCCGCCCGACGTCGCCGCGCGCACCGCCAGCATGCCGTTTGAAGCCGAAATGCCTGGCCGTACAATCATCGCCGCTTTGTTCCAGCTCACACGGGCGGCGGAGGGGGGGGGGGGTGGCGCCATCCAGACCCGTTCCGCGGCCAACCTCATCGAAGTCGCCAGCGGCATCCCATTCCTAGTCACCTCCACCGACGGATGCATGGCTTGCGCATGCTATTTGCCTCCTCCTACGAAGGGAGCCCTCCCACGAAGTTGTGGACCGGACTGTCTGGAAATTCTGATCGAATTTGGCCTGCACTGCTTTTGCTGAGAAGTCAATTTATCCATCCAGTATTACTTCAATTCAGTATTCCGGATGCTTTCGGCACTTCATCGGTAGATATCAGTTGACTAAATACTCCAGTGCCACCTTGCTTTGTTTTCGACCGCTCACTGTGTTTCTCAAATTTCGTTTCGCCTCTCACCAGCAGTCGGCCTCCAGTTGGGCCGGCAGGTCCTGACCCGGTGACCTCGGCCTGATCCGCGCCGCTAAGCCGGCGCTGATGAGAAACTGCCGCGGGCGCCGCGGGCCGGCGCCGGCGGGGATTGGTGCGGGCTTAGTTTCGCGGCGCTGATGTATTACCGGGAGCACTGGGTGATCCTCCTGACGGGCCGCCCTCGGGCGCTCTGTCAGGCGGGGCCATTAACGACAAGGCGATTCATCGACACGGCCAAATGCACACGCGCTCCCGCAGTCGGGTACGCTGGGTACTCGGGTACGCTGGGTACTCGGGTACGCTGGGTACTCGGGTACGCTGGGTACTCGGGTACGCTGGGTACTCGGGCACGCTGGGCACTCGGGTACGCTGGGTACTCGGGTACGCTGGGTACTCGGGTACGCTGGGTACTCGGGTACGCTGGGTACTCGGGCACGCTGGGTACTCGGGCACGCTGGGTACTCGGGCACCTGGGTACTGGGGTACGCTGGGTACTCGGGTACGCTGGGTACTCGGGTACGCTGGGCACTCGGGTACGCTGGGTACTCGGGTACGCTGGGTACTCGGGTACGCTGGGTACCTCGGGCACGCTGGGTACTCGGGCACGCTGGGTACTCGGCAGGCTGGGCACTCGGGTACGCTGGGTACTCGGGTACGCTGGGCACTCGGGTACGCTGGGTACTCGGGTACTCTGGGTACTCGGGCACGCTGGGTACTCGGGTACGCTGGGTACTCGCAACCAGATTTACTTCGATATTGCACGCCAGGCTCGTGGGCTTCGCTTTGCATGAGCGAGAAGTGCCAAACAAATTATGTCGCAGCAAACAATAACTTACCGTCGGCGCCGCTGTGTCCATCGGAGCACTCTCTCGATTAACTGTCATCCTTTGGTGGCGCCACTCTTTCTTGGACGAGACGCTCGGTTGATAGTCTGTAGTGTGTACATTTGAAACGAACGTGGAGGACAAGGAAAACTTATATATATATATATATATATATATATATATATATATATATATATATATATATATATTTTTTTTTTTTTTTGATATATAGATTGTGCATTCTTTGGAAATTCTGATGAACAACTAAGTTCTAGTGACCCAACCGAAGCAATTACTAAGATGGAACTCGGTCCACAAGAGCGCACCAACTTGCTGTTCACCCGGACAACACAGCTGGGGTAGCCGCTACAGTCTGTGTCAAGCCTAACTTTTAACTTAACTTTTTACAAAGCACAATAATCAAATCAATTGTTCAAGTTGGTGTGCTAAATGTATTTACCATCTTGCACATTCAATGTTTGACGCTGGGAATTTCGAAGACAATTGGAGCATCCTTTTGGTGTGGAACACTTCACTTGCTTACACGCTTCAGCAGAAGATCTATGAAATGAAAGCACGAGGATATTTTATCTTGATCCAGCCGTGCCATCGTCCTGGAAAGGAAAATTTATTTGCACGCACGGCTATCAAAACGTGCGCATGACTTGAAGTATTTTGGCTCCATAAATGCAGATAATGTACTTGCGTGGTGAATCCTGGCGCTCATGATGATAGACTTTCAAGTATGAGAACAGTCCTGATTGAGTGCGTTTTAATAAAAATCGCTAGGCTATTTATAAATTGAAACAAGTAAGATCCGTTGTTCAGTTTCATAGGATGTGACAGTTCTTCGCGTTTGTGGATTTTGCCTTTGCCGTTTACATTCAATTTATTTTGCTTGTATTTCATTACTTCCTTGTCTTGCGACTTATTTGTCGGTCACAAACTGTTTGGCATAGTTATCTTTTCGCAGGTACTATGCTGGTACTATGCTGGTACTATGCTGCTCAAAAGTCCACCAAAGGTGGTCTGCTCATAATCATCTCCATCGAAAAGCTTAACAGTTGCAAAGAGCATCTGCCGATTATTGTATATTTTTTATAGTTCTGGGATCATTCGTTTCTTTCATAAGATGTGCAGCTCGAGTTGAACTGTTTTGTCCAATATCCCCATCCCATGATAGGTGGTCAGAATTTAACTTTTCATATGGCATTTGATCCAACATGTTCGGAGACATTTCCCATGCTAGAGTGTGTAATAAATCAAATCATGCACACTTCAACCAACAAGAGGAAAATATTTGCTCGCGTGAAATATTATTCCGCAATATCTTCCGTCCCTTCGCATAAGATAACCTCACCCGAGCAAAGATATTTCTTTCTGTGGCCTGGGTCGCGCATTGTTATGCATCTCTTGTCTGGAAGATTGCTCCGGACTAAGTGATCGTGTTGGCTACTTGCTGCATCCCTATATTGTGAGCACCTAAACACACGTTCATTTCCTGAATGTCTGCATAGCCAATTTCCTAAGGAGAGGCTCGGAGCTACATTACCCCGTCCTGAACTGGGCGTCCCCCGCTGGCCATATATTTGTCAACTTATGCCTGCGAGTAGTTCATTGTGCAAACATTTGCATCAACGAATACTTGCAAATAACATTATAGCCGCATGCAATTATGTATAGCATACATATACACGTACATGCAGATACACACATATGTATATATATATATATACACATATATATATATATATATATATATATATATATATATATATATATATATATATATATATATATATATATATATATATATATATATATATATATATATATATATATATATAAATATATAATTATGTATATGTATATGTATATACATGTATGCATATATATGTATATATACATATACATGTATATATACATATACATCATTTATGTGCATATATAGACCTCCAGGAACTTGCCAAGAGCACTACAATCATCAGAACGAATCAAAACAGAGAACACATGTGCATCGCCGAAGCCCTGCTCATAAATGACGAATATCCGAGAAGAAATCAGCATACCAGCCCGGTCGCAATTCTCCACTTATTTCTTCATATCGATCGAGTACTTCGTGTCATACTGGAACTCGTGGAGCAGTAATGCAGCCAAGATTCCTTAGGAGAGCGCCCAATCCACAAAAAGAGTTCACCGAGAATGCTTTCGGCCCGAGAAGCGCACCAAAAATGTCCCGTTTGGCGTGGTGCACATCACCAATTTTCGTGTTAATCTAGTGTATTTTTGAGAGGTCAAGGGGCTCCCCTTGACCCCGACCCTTTTGGCTTGACCCCCGACCCTTGACTCCAAAGCCCCCGACCCTTTTGGCTGCGTCTCTGTTGTCGATCGTAATTTTTCAAAATGCAAATCCAGTTCGGGGGAGTGTGTTTAGAGACGTGGCGGACCATAGAGGTCATTTGTGCTGCATTTAAAGCGAGTAGGATTGTGTGCGCATGTTCAAGGCTCGTGTAAATTTGCGTCCAAAAAGTCTTGCGTTGTAGTGTATGTGACGCTAAGGTACTGAAGGGGGAGTCTCTCGGATGCTTAGAGCTTAGCTTACTGTACTCTTCCGCAAGATCATGTGTACTTGGGGTGGGAGAAGGCTGGCAAGAAAGTTAATTTTGTCAGAGTGTCGATATTAGCCAATCGTGTCGAAGAGCACAGAGGGATGTTTTCTACTGTTCGGGTAAGAAGGTAATCTGCTCACACCGCCTCTCATACCGGCTGCCACGTGTTAGTATCTAGTAGTAGTTAGTAGCAAGCGTTCACGTAGGGTTATGCGTGGAGCCAGAACGGCGTTTTGGAATGTGGCTCATCTATGTCCGTCGGCACCTCTGGGTAGTCGTTTCACGTTGTAGATTAGCAATCGGTTAATCAATATCATAATCACAGCATAAGCATAAGCAAACAAATCGGCTCATCTGCGTCCGATGATGCATACCTCTGGGTAATCGTTTCACGAAACGCTAAGTTTGCTAAAGCAAGTCGGCACTTCTACGTGCGACGGCACCGCTAGGTAGCCATGTATTGCGATCATCGATGTCCGATGATCGCGATACCGGCACCGCTAGGTAGCCATCATCGATGTCCGATGCCATTCGTGGATGGCTATTTACGTTACCGCTATGAGTGACATTGCGGGCATGCAGTGTGTGTTGTGATGCGTGCTGGTGGTCTGATGCCTACATTGCTCTCCTGCTAGTTTGGTGGCGCTCCGAGAGCCAAATGAAGTCCAGTCCGATAGTATGCTCATAGTATCTTAATTTTGTTAAAAATACTTCGGTACTATGTGACATGTGAATTCATATCATAGTCAATGTTGTAGCTGTGATGATTCCTTTCCCGCTGTGTATTGCACTTTTGAAAGCTGATCAGGAAGGAATCCGAAACCTGAAGTGAAATTAAGATAAAATATTGTTAATTAAAAATTCGGTCATGGGTCTGAACTCTGACAGTCCATGACGAATTAAGTAGTTAAGTAATTAACACGACCATGATCCGAACTTGTGAATTAAACTGATATCAATTTAAGCCGGGCCACCGGTATCGATAGGCTGTATCTGAAAAGCTACTTGGTATTTGACTCCCTTGAAGGATCAAACTGCGATAGGAATGTCTTTGGCCTTCACTTCGGCTCATGATCCCTGTACCTGCCGTGGCTACTGCGTATTTGCTAGGCTTCTGATCTCGCCGAGCTGGTCACACAAGCTCTACTTCAAAGTCGACCACTTACTTTGATGCCATCGTGAAGCGCTCGATCATGCTATCAATGACTGTTAGCCTCATCAATCAAGCACCAATCAACCGAGCTGATTGTTGCTGTACGAGGATCACGCAGATGCAAAAGGTCAGCTGTAACTACGGGTGTGGGGTCGCTGGTGAAAAGAGGCGTCAGCGCTGTTTCTCCTCATTGAGAAAATGGCTAGTGTCACCTCTTCAAAATGGTAATGGAAGCCCCGACTCCCAGTTTCCCATACTCTTGACTTCGAACAATCGCTACTCGTAAGCATTTTTTTGGACGTGTGCTTTTGCTAAGACCCGAAGTCTCAGCGACACTCTTGACAAAACCACTCAAGATTGGGAATGGGGTTGAATACTGAATTCAGCCATGCTTTACACGGCAAAAATTCAGGGATAACCACTCAAGGTGGATAGGCCGTGCCCTTAGAAACACTCGTGATTCCTTAGTACAAGAGCTTAAACTGACTATGGGGTAGGAGTGTACCAATGATTCGAGACAGGGCCAGGCAGGCCGCTTTTCAAATTGATTCCTTCCTTGCAACGCCCTTAATGTTAATGATCAACGTAAGCGGACTTGCGTATGTGAACTTTCCAGTATGATAATGTTTCTTCATTTATGCACCCTACCTTCTCCCGACACACACACTCTCACACACACACACACAGATGTATATATATATGTGAGTGTGTGTGTATGTACATATTATATTATATATACATATATATATATATATATATATATATATATATATATATATATATATATATATATATATATGTGTGTGTGTGTGTGTGTGTGTGTGTGTGTATGTGTGTGTGTACGCAGGAATATAAAGTTTCAAGGGACTATGCCAGTATGCAGAGTTTCCAGTCCTAGTAGCCTCCATTCAACATTGTACGGCTGGTGCAAAAATGTCCAAGTTCATTTGGGTGCGGGGAGGGGGGGGGGGAGGGGGACGCGGCAAAGTTGGATAAGTAGATAACGTAACAATGTAGCTGTTGTCTGCACAACAGCTACATTGGTAATTATCTATACACAACAGCCTATTGGTAATTTTCAACATCTATACAACAACATCTATACACAACAGCCTATTGGTAATTTTCGGCTGTATACAACTCTGCCCGAAAACCTCCAACAATATTTGAGCATCTAAAATGACGTATGAAATGAACGACTTAGTAATAAGGTTAAATTAAATGTACATGCTATGCTTGGTTTTCTTCGAATAATTTCTCATTTCGAATATGAATTATATCACAAAGCTTTGCTTCACAAAAATTGTCATACAACACACATCACACCTTGCTATGCCCATGTCTCCATCTTCCTAAGCCCACATTACACCTTTCCCTTCTCCCAGGAGGTCCAATTTCCATAGGATACATTTCTGCATCCCGACTGGATGACCACAAAGTATTGACTAAGAATTCGCCTCAGCGTCAGCATTGGTTTTCTTAGAAACACTAGATCCCAGATCGCATCACACGAGACTCGGGTCAATGAAACACTGCTGCGAGCCAAAATCAGACTTCATGGAAGGCTACCATCAATCAAAATAGACATCGTAGCAGAAGCGAACTATTTTAACTCGATATGAGCCTGGATATGCTTGGCGCTCAAGTTTGTTTTCGGCATTTCATTTCCCTTGATCTGATGGATCGTGGTACACCCATGCACAGAGGCGCAGTAAAGGGGTGGGCGTCAGGATGTGTGTGTGTGTGGGGGGGGGGGGATCCCTCTTAGCATCCAAAAATGCATTAGATGAAACGAGAAATGTTGAGATTTTCACCACGCTGAACACTATTTTTATTTTATTTCCGGCGTATTTCGCGTGTCGGAAGCTTTCTCTGTTTCATCACATTTTCTTTTGGTCGGGCCCCACCTTTAGGAAAATCCTGCTCGTGCACCCAAGGATGTAGATGAAACTTGCCTTCCAAAAAATGTGTCAGACACATCCTTGTTTTCATCTATGTAGTAGTTAAAAATTATGTGAGGGAAACGTGTGCCGACCCCAGTCAGAGACATTGTCTAAAGGCAAATTCAAGGAATCCAGAGAGCTCGATCCAATATGGCCACATCAATGACTGACGAGCTTCAAGTCAGGAGTAGTTTTCCGACAGTTAGCGGAGTGCCCAGCGACTGCGGGCTGTTCACACTGACCAGCAGCTGCACAGCTGCAGGAAGCAGAAGTCGTGCCGCCCCGTCCAGTGTCGCCGCCACTGCTGAACAGCTCGTGATACATAGAGCGAAACGTGGCGCATCTGGCCCATCTGTCTGATGAGCTAAGTGCATTCCGGTGCGTCAAGTGACTAATGTACCGAACTTTGGCAAACATTTGACACGTCCGCTCGGGTTTCAACGTTCTGGAGACCTCAAGTCGATGATGGGGCGTGATCCTGTGGGCAATGGCGGCAGCACGGAATTTGACGGGTGTTTGGTTTCGGCGTCCGCGAACTGCCGGGCTTTGAGGAACTATTTTCTGTCGGTATGCTAGCCTTTTTTTGCTACGCCAACTTTTGTCCTGGGCCACGAAATTTTGCCCGTGCCGCACGGTATATATTTTCCTACGTATCTGTTTGGCCTTTACAAACTTGCTTTCCTTGTGATTTTGTCGTTTCGAATTTCGTTCCACATAAGCTGTTTCCCTATGTTAGTTCTACTCTGCCGAAGATTTATACTGCCCAAGCTTTTCGAAAGGTGGCTTAGATGAGCCTCTGTCAAAAAACTTTCCGGTCGTAAGTATTTATGCTAGACAGCCATTTGGGAGCTTTTCGAGAGGAATCATTTTCCATCAATAACTCATCAGCATGAATTAATGTTATCCAAACAATTGTCTTCATAGCATCTGTTCTGTTGTGAGCATAGCCATTGCCTATGTTATTTGGTAGTTCACTCCATGACATTGACCATTAAATTGTTATTCCAATTACAAGCAACTATATTATTCTTCTTAATGACATCCAGCACCTTGAGCGCGATGCGGTTTCGAAAGACCTACCGGGAAAGCATGCTGATGAGCTTAAGGACCACACTGGAAGCGCCCCGATTCATTTACATTTGCTGAGGAAACCTTTGACCGGGACAGGGGCGGGACGAGGCCCGCTTTAGGTCGCACACTCTTACGTCTTCCACTGGCGTCTGGTTTGCCGTGTCTGCAACTGAAAGCGGAGCAAATCGACGGTGCCGCATCTCGGCCCACCCAGCGTCTGAATTTCGGGTTATCGGCATCGAGGCTCTCATCTGCATGTAAGACCGGTACTTACCTGCGAGCCACCGCACAGGCCGCACCTGTCAAGTTTTAGCATGCGGGTTATGCTTCCTCGGTAACCATCCGTAAGCCGAAAATTGCTGGATATCGTGCAACCAAGAAGTGCCTCGGAAAACCGCTGTTCAATGCAGACGGCGATAGGCACTCTTTTCCAGAAACGATCGCGACTATTACGGCATTATCGCTGATTGGCTGTTGTTTTGAGTGCTGGCGCCGGCCGGCCGCGGCCGCCCGCCGGCGGACGGCCGGCCGCGCCCGAGCCCCAGTTGGATCTGCTGCGCCTGCGGCCACACACTGGGCTGCTCGTGCGCGCCCGGCGCCGCCACAGTCAGTCGGCAGCGCGCGCCAGCGGTGTGGTGTCGTTTCTGCGCGCTGACCTGCTGACACTATGTGCGGTGCTGATGTTGAGGCGATTCATGCTACCGATTCATAAACAGAAGCGCATCCAGCGGCTTGCCAGGCTGGCGGTGGACGCCGGTCATGAAACCGAACGCGAGACGGAAAACGCGGGCGACCGGCGCCGCGAGCGCGCCATCCGCAGCCTGCTCGCCACGCTGGACCAGGACAGCCTCAAGGTGCTGCACGAGGTGGTCGAGAGCCGGGGTGCCACACAGGGCTCGTGCGTTGTGGTGCCGAAGCGCGGCGAGTGCAAGCTCAGGTCGAAATGTGCCACCGCTTCTAGTGTCGTTGCCATGGTGTGTCGCTACTTCCGCTGGTCGGACCTGGACGTCGAGTGTCGCCTCAAGAGGCTGGTCGTGTGCAGAGCAGCCGACGACGGCTGCTCGGTGTGCGTGAACCCCTACCACTGGAGTCGGGTGCAACGGCAAGGTGAGTGTCGCCCGCGCGCGTCCAGGACGGCGACAGGTATTGATCTGTCTGGGGCGCTCCCGTGCCTGTTGGCCGTCCAGGTCATGTCGCGCGCATTCACCACCGTCCAGGTCATGTGAGGCCCAGTCACCACCATCCAGGTCATGTCGCGCGCATTCACCACCGTCCAGGTCATGTGAGGCCCAGTCACCACCATCCAGGTCATGTCACACCCAGTCACCATCGTCCAGGTCATGTTGCACCGAGTCAGCACTCTCCAGGTCATGTCACCCCCAGCCACCACCGTCCAGGTCATGCCACGCCCAGCCACCACCGTCCAGGTCATGTGAGGCCCAGTCACCACCATCCAGGTCATGTCACACCCAGTCACCATCGTCCAGGTCATGTCACACCCAGTCACCACTCTCCAGGTCATGTCACACCCAGTCACCATCGTCCAGGTCATGTCACACCCAGTCACCACCGTCCAGGTCATGTGAAGCCCAGTCACCACCGTCCAGGTCATGCGAGGCCCAGTCACCACCGTCCAGGTCATGCGAGGCCCAGTCACCACCGTCCAGGTCATGCGAGGCCCAGTCACTATCGTCCAGGTCATGTCACACCCAGTCACCATCGTCCAGGTCATGATACACCCAGTCACCACTCTCCAGGTCATGTCACACCCAGTCACCACCGTCCAGGTCATGTCACACCCAGTCACCACCGTCCAGGTCATGTCACACCCAGTCACCACCGTCCAGGTCATGTCACGCCCAGTCACCACCGTCCAGGTCATGTCACGCCCAGCCACCACCGTCCAGGTCATGCCAGGCCCAGTCACCACCATCCAGGTCATGTCACACCCAGTCACCATCGTCCAGGTCATGTCACACCCAGTCACCACTCTCCAGGTCATGTCACACCCAGTCACCACCGTCCAGGTCATGTCAAGCCCAGTCACCACCGTCCAGGTCATGCGAGGCCCAGTCACCACCGTCCAGGTCATGCGAGGCCCAGTCACTATCGTCCAGGTCATGTCAGACCCAGTCACTATCGTCCAGGTCATGTCACACCCAGTCACCATCGTCCAGGTCATGATACACCCAGTCACCACTCTCCAGGTCATGTCACACCCAGTCACCACCGTCCAGGTCATGTCACACCCAGTCACCACCGTCCAGGTCATGTCACGCCCAGGCACCACCGTCCAGGTCATGTCACGTCCAGTCACCACCGTCCAGGTCATGTGACGCTCAGGCACCACCGTCCAGGTCATGTCACGCCCAGTCACCACCGTCCAGGTCATGTCACACCCAGTCACCACTCCAGGTCATGCCACACCCAGTCACCACTCTCCAGGTCATGTCAGGCCCAGTCACCACCCTCCAGGTCATGTCAGGCCCAGTCACCACCGTCCAGGTCATGTCACACCCAGTCACCATCGTCCAGGTCATGTTACACCCAGTCACCACTCTCCAGGTCATGTCAGGCCCAGTCACCACTCTCCAGGTCATGTCAGGCCCAGTCACCACCGTCCAGGTCATGTCACACCCAGTCACCATCGTCCAGGTCATGTTACACCCAGTCACCACTCTCCAGGTCATGCCATGTCCAGTCACCACCGTCCAGGTCATGTCACGTCCAGGCACCACCGTCCAGGTCATGTCACGTCCAGGCACCACCGTCCAGGTCATGTCACGTCCAGGCACCGCCGTCCAGGTCATGTCACGTCCAGGCACCACCGTCCAGGTCATGTCACGTCCAGTCACCACCGTCCAGGTCATGTCACGTCCAGTCACCACCGTCCAGGTCATGTCACGTCCAGTCACCACCGTCCAGGTCATGTGACGCTCAGTCACCACCGTCCAGGTCATGTCACGCCCAGTCACCACCGTCCAGGTCATGTTACACCCAGTCACCACTCTCCAGGTCATGTCAGGCCCAGTCACCACTCTCCAGGTCATGTCAGGCCCAGTCACCACTCTCCAGGTCATGTCAGGCCCAGTCACCACCGTCCAGGTCATGTCACACCCAGTCACCATCGTCCAGGTCATGTTACACCCAGTCACCACTCTCCAGGTCATGTCAGGCCCAGTCACCACTCCAGGTCATGTCAGGCCCAGTCACCACCGTCCAGGTCATGTCACACCCAGTCACCATCGTCCAGGTCATGTTACACCCAGTCACCACTCTCCAGGTCATGCCATGTCCAGTCACCACCGTCCAGGTCATGTCACGTCCAAGCACCACCGTCCAGGTCATGTCACGTCCAGGCACCACCGTCCAGGTCATGTCACGTCCAGGCACCGCCCAGGTCATGTCACGTCCAGGCACCACCGTCCAGGTCATGTCACGTCCAGGCACCACCGTCCAGGTCATGTGACGCTCAGTCACCACCGTCCAGTTCACGTCACACTCGCTCCTCACCGTCCAGGTCTTGTCACACCCAGTCATCACCGTTCAGGTCATGTGACGCTCAGTCATCACCGTCCAGGTCATGTCACACCCAGTCACCACCGTCCAGGTCATGTCACACCCAGTCACCACCGTCCAGGTCATGTCACACCCAGTCGCCACCGTCCAGATCATATCACGCCCAGTCACCACCGTCCAGCTCATGTCGCACTCGCTCCTCACCGTCCAGGTCATGTCACACCCAGTCGCCACCGTCCAGATCATGTCACGCCCAGTACCACCGTCTAGATCATGTCTCATTCGGTTGCCACGGGTCGGTCATGTCACGTCGCCTGACCACCTCGAGCGTTACACGAAAGCTAGATACCGGCGCTGGTGACAGCGGCTGGTTGCGAAGCCGTTGCGCCTCTCTTCAATCATAATTCAGCGCAAGTTTCACCTGCCACTGTATCTCATGGCTAGTTGAGGTTCTCATAGCGTATCGCCGAAAGGCGAAAGCGTCGGTCCCAGTGTTGTGTGAACCTGTTATACCGAGGCAGTTGGCGCGTGTGGTGCAGGCGTGGTTTTCTCATGTGGCGGGCTTGGCTATGTGCTGTTTCTTCACTTGGTTTTCACACAGTTTTTAGTCGGGGCGGGTTCCTCCCATGTTGAGTGAAGGCTGCTAAATTCGGCACTCTTATGTCGTAGACTATTTGGACCATGTTTGGAAGTACGGAGGAAAAGCCAAAGGCGAAAAATATCCAGTTTGTCTAAGCGCACTGCAAACATGGTCTCTGTGTAACTTGGTGCAAAGCCATCTGAAACATCAACAAATATGTTATTGTGAGCTGTTCCCTCTAAGATGCGTTTGACAGCAAGATTGAGTAGACGCGAGGGGCAAGGACGTCGCCACCGTTGGGGTCGTTGGGGTCCGGAACCCATCTGTGATTCTTAAGTCCGTGGGTGGAACTTTTGATGTTCAGAAGTTGATACTTAAGTCAGAGATAGGACACACGCAGTCAACTCTATTCCTTTGCGGTACTGACGGGCGAGTTAACGAAACGAATAATCGGTCTTTGCCTGTGACCGTAAACGCGCTTTTAGCGCTTTTTGTAAACTTGCGAGATGCGGAACGAATTTCCTGTGTCCTCAACATGATCCTACCCTCCAATTTCACAATTGTTCCTGCGCTCCTAGTGTGGACTCCAACTGGAATAGGCTGGCGGCCACTTTTTCCAGAGATGTTCAGTGTGGGGTACCAACCAAACCCGGCTTCGTTGTTGGAACTCGAGCGCCTCCACTCAGCTGTTTGCGGAACCACCACACGCCGTCGCAAAAACGAGGCCCGATCACAACTTCGGTCCAGTCCAGGAAATAGCCTTGAGCCCTTGAGCCCTTCCGCGGTACGCCTCCGCCCTGGAGGAACCATCGTCAGTTGGGTGCACGCGGCGCCGTTTCAAACCGTATGATCATGTTTGCCGGAGACGAGTAGCCTGGAGGTAAGTTGCTCGTCTCACAATCGAAGGTTGTGGGTTCGAGTCTCGCCTGTCGCTACTCTTCGCCCGCGACCAATCGGCGTGAGAGATTGGCGACACTGCATGACTCAATGGTCGATGTGTCGTAGAACCAGTAACCAGCCAGATCATGCTTGCCGATTCGCCGAGAACATCTCGAGCCGAGTCTCGTGCTGCCTCCAAGAGCGTCCGGGGTTCTGGTTGAGTTCTGGTGGCTGACTATTCGAAGCCCGGTTTTCCACGAGACCACCGCAGTGCGCCCGCTGGGGCGTTCAAGACCATCGCGATGTTATGATTCCCGCTTCAGCGGGCACCTCGCCCCATTTCCTCGATCTGAAAGAGTTAACATTAGTCATCCGAGGCTGAGTGTCGCCCCATCTGCAAAACAATCTACGTGGAAGAGCGAGCTCTCTGTCGTCTCTGAACTAATATGTAACACGCCTTCCCCGGCTGAGGATATCTCTGGGCCTGGAGCTCCTTCAAAGGGTGTGGAGGCGCGGGGGAGGGACGTGCCCCCCCCCCCCCAACCTTCGATGAAGGAGAGGGCGGCCACTCCAGCCTTCGGCGGACAGCAATGTTTGTGAAGGACTGCATGCCCTTATTGGTCAAACATGTCTTGAAAGCGTATTCGGCTCGGTCTGAAGGCAGTCACAGGGTATGGTGTGAAAAGCACGTATTCTCTTTGGCTGCATTCGAATCAAGCTGACAGTGTGAGCCAATAGGTCCATGCAAGATAAGATAGTGATCCTATAATCATGATCGCTCGTTTGTCGTTCAAACATGGTGACAGCATCCTTCAGCTGGGTTTGAACGCACGGCATGTTTTCCATCAGTGGAATTTTCCAGTCTCGAAATCAGTGAAAGAGGTCAAAAGCAGAGCCAGCGCTCGGATATTACGAAGAGGGCTCACATTAATTATATCCACTCATAATAGCATTCTGCACTACGTCGAATTCTCGTTCCGTACATCCTGAAATGTTGGTTCGCACGAGTGCATTACCCACGTTCGAAGGGTCCAATTTTTGAAATTTCAATAGGAAACCGTAGGAAATAACGAGATCAAGCCAACGATCTGACCTGATTGCAACAACCTACTTCAGAATAACCTACTACGTGGCCGTGGCAAAAACTGACCAGAATCTGAAGCCAAAACGGATAGGTATCTCCTGATGAAGAAAACACCGATTTTTTGTCTCTTTTTCATTTTTGACTCTGATGCCTACCTTCGTTCAGATTTGTTTTAATGGGCAAACATTTCCAGCGCTTAAATAACAAGATACCAATACAGCCAACCAATCAATTTGGCAATATTTGCCAACCAACCAATTTGGCAACAAAACCAATGTATCATTTGCCTAGCAAGGGCACATCCAGCATTTTCTTTGGGAACAGTTTTCGTGATGGACGCCAGTTTTCCTCGGGGAGCGCAATTTTTCCCCACCCATGGGGCTGCTGGCTGGGGGGCCAGTTCGACTTCCAACGGTTCCACGAAGGATGGAGGAGAGGGGCATTGTATAATGCAACACATACACATATCGGAACTCAGTTTCCGGGTGTGTGAATGTGGTGGCGGCAGGGATAGAGTAGACCATATTCCGCCACTTAGTCAAACAGTGGCGTCTCACTGGCGCCGGGCTCTGACCGGGCGGGGGGAGGGAAAGCAGGCTGACACTAACCATTGAAATACCTCCTCACTTTGATGCCGCCGCGACTTAAGGAGGCGGAGCGTCTCACCTGTGTTGCATCATGGGAGTGGAGACAGTATTGAAATGTGTGTGTGTGTGTGTGCGCCGTCTGCGCTATAATTCTTCCGCGATCTAGGGGGCGGGTGTGTCACAGGTGAGACCCCCCCCCCCAGAGGCGGTCCGTGGGACCCAAATGAGGTGAGACAGAAAAAATCGCGACATACATGTCATCTTACAGAAAGTTACATATCGGATGGATATGTAACTGACTCCTGTCCTTCAATTCCGCACATTCCAATATTTTCACGAATATATTGCAACATTTATGTCCGAAACATGGCCCGATGTACCTCATATGTGACCCTCACACAGCGATCTTCATAATGAGTAGAATGTGGACTTTTTAAAAAATGCGGCATACCCTGCGCTTGCTATGACACGAACGCGCCATATATGGCGATATGTGCCAGAGGCTTGCCTTTGCCGACCGGTGATAGAGTTGTTTTGAAGCTATGAAGTAAATGTAAACTTCAATTTTCACCATAATTACGAGTCGCCAATGCATATTTGTTTCCAATTTTTCAACTTTGGTATTTTCCAGTGGATAAAATCATTTGTATAAAAGTAGCATACAAAAATACTTCCCAGCTGTGCACAGGTGAGGCACTGCCTTAGTGCCTTACATGGGCCGACCGCCCCTGCCCCCTCCCCCCGATGCAGCACAAGTCTGTGTTGCATCATGAGTGTGGAGGCAGCACGAAATGTGTGTGTACTGTGTGCGCCATGGTGCCGCCGCGACTTGGGGCGGGGGTGTCTCACCTGTGTTGCATCATGATGGTGGAGCCATAGCTGGAACGTGTGTGTGTGGCGTCTGCGCTACAATGCCGCCGCGACTTAGGGGGCGGGGTGTCTCACCCGTGTTGCATCATGAAGGTGGGGACAGTGCTGAAATGTGAGCGCACGGGCTGCGTGTCAGCTGACGTTCGGGCAACAGGCGCGCCACCATCGGGTGCCGTTCCCGGCAGGCGTAACTACGTTGAGCTGTAGAGAAGTAAGCAGATCTGGCGAAGGGTCGGACAGCGATGGTTCTGCCGTGCCTTGGCTACAGCCGGATTTTTTTTCTCGATTGAAGCCAGCGTATGCTGTCGTGCCTGACCAAACGTTGAAACTCAATTTCTATGGGCGCTGTATGACCAACGTAGTCGATGCACCCGTAAGCCCAAATAGCCAACCAAACTCAATTTCCACGATAAACGCTCCGTAAGAAGAAATGTACGACCTTCAATATACCAGGAGGTGCTGAGTTTACATCAAAGGTAACGTTAAGGATTATACTGTATTATTTAACGTTTCGGCCAGGGGCCATCGTCAGGAGGATGGCTCCTGGCGATGGCCCCTGGCCGAAACGTTAGTATTACAGTATGCTTCTTAACGTTACTTTTGATGTAAACTCAGCACCTCCTGGTATATTGAAGGTCGTATATTTCCTCTCACGCAATGTCTAAAACCCAGGAGCATCTAAGAGCTATTCTTCGTTGTATCAGATAAACGTTCCTTCAGACCTAAAACAACAAAGAGCAAAAATGAAGCATAGTTATAATGTACTTGAAATAGGCCCGCATCATCCTATTATGCTTGAATACCCACAGATTTGCGTAAGGGTTTCAAAATTATCTGACGGTTCTAGGTTTTCGTCGAAGCGCACTTAAACCCGGATAACTAACTAACCGACTACTCCATGTGAGCCATCTAATTTCAGGTGCTATTTTCCGAATATCTATTTGCTACTGTAAGCTTAATGCAGGTACAAAATCTGGATGGTGTCCATCTAAACAGGATTGTTGCTTCAGCGTCCCCTGATCACACTAAAACTATATATATATATATATATATATATATATATATATATATATATATATATATATATATATATATATATATATGCCCATCGGTCACCTTGTTCCAAAGTTGGGGGTCTTACAGATAGTGACATTTCTAATGTCCTGAAAGTGGCGGACACGGACTCTGGTGTCTGGTGTTTCGGACACGGCGGACGCCGATTCTGATGACAAATAGCGTCGTGGACGCGGCGGACACCGGCTCTGATGTCAGCTGGACCGTGCCGATCACGGTCGTCGCGGCCTTAGTGTGCTGTCAACAGTTTTAAGACGGCGGGAACAATGCTCACGTCGGTGGCGCCACTGGCGGCGGCTGCCGTCACTGCGACCGCCGATCGGCCGATATCCGAGCCGGGATTCTGTGCATAACTGGCTGTCCTGCGCAGAACCGGCTGTCCTGCACGGGGCTGGCTGTCCTGTGCGGGCGGCAGGACTTTCCGCTCTGGCTATCCGGCACGTGCGAGATGGCTGCACGTCAGTGCTGTACCGCACTTGTTACTCGCGACAAAACAGCTGCTGCTACGCGGCATTGCTGCTTCGCACGCTACTGCTTCGGATGTCACTGTTTTGGACAGAGGCGCAGACAGGAGGCCCGTGGCCTGCTCCCCCATTAGCAACACAAATGCCCTAGATCAAACGATAGCTTTGTGGATTTTCATGACGCAAAACCCTAAAATGTGTTCGCGAACCGCATGCCCATAGTTTCCCGTTTCTTCGGTTTTTTTGTGAGTCGGGTGTCCCCCTTAGGAAAATCCTGGCTGCGCCACTGGTTTTGGACATTGCCGCTGCCCGGCGGTGTCGATGCACAACAGTACTGCCAAGCGCATCACTTCTACGTGACATGATTGTCACACGACATTACTGTCGCATGCTTCACTGCTGCCGACGTAACGTCCGCCCAACATTATCGGTACACGTCACTGCTACCAACTTTACTGTCACCGACATACTACTGCCGGACTTTATTGTTACACGATATTATTGCTGTATACTTTACTGCTACAGAATTTACTGCTACATACATTTCTTTTATCAGACATTATTGCTAGGCAACATTTACAGCAGACATTACTTGTACCCAGCATACTGATACACATTATTGCTTCAAAGCGCTATCGCTACAGACTTTACCGCTGCAGACAATACTTCTACGCGGTATTACCGCTGCAGAGCATTAGTGCTACACACTTTGCTGCTGCTGCCACTGCTTCTACCCGGCACCATTGCCACACAGCATTATTGCTACAAATGTTGCTTCTACCAACACTATTGCTGCCGACACTGCTGCCACCGACATTACTACTTCCGACATTATTGTTGCTCGACAGGCCGCTGCGAACTTCACTACTACCGGAATTACCTCTTCACGACACCAATAACGCAAGCAATTCTGCTACACACTTTACTGCTCCAGACATAACGTAAATCGACATTGCCGTCTCGGAATGCTAATGCCACAGACTACTGCTTCCGACGAGACTTGTGCTGAGCATTAGTGCCGCGCCACATTGCTGCCAAATGCTCTACTGCTCCCAATATCACTTGCCCGCTGCAAGCCACCGTCGACCAATTAGTCTCATAGGTATGCACTAGATGTTGGAAGTTACCCGAAGCCTCGTTCCGTGGACCCGGAGGTCATCCAGTCCTCGCTAGTGTATACTATATCGGTCAGCTGGTCTAATACTGGTCTGATACAGTGCGGGTCAGCGGTATTCCTGTCGACTCGCTCACAGACCAGCCCCGGTTCTGGCCTGGCGCAGTGCCGGTCAGAGGTCAGCGGGTCAGCGACATACCTGCCGACTCTCTCACAAGACCGGCCCTGGTGCGGGGCGTCGATAGCTCAGTGGTTCAGCTGGGCGTCTGGCCCCCTGGAGGTAGGGGTTCGATTCTCCGCGATTGCCTTAGCTGCCGGACGCGTCGCAAAACCATGACCGACCAACGAGCCGGGCCTGGTACTAGCGGCGGCTCAACCGCCGCCGGCCGGCCGGCCGATGACCGGCCGTCGGCGTCGGTGGTCGGTCGGCGACCCCCCCTCCCCCCTCGACGGCGACCCCCCTCCCCAACGGCGCCAGGTGCGCGTCGCTCACGCCGCGGCGGCGCCACGGTTGTCCCCCGGCCGTCGGCCGGCCAGACTTCCGCGGCGCCAGCCGGCCTCACGCACAAGGACGCCGTCGCCGCACGTGGGCCGCAGCGACGCCCCCCCGAGCCCGGCGACGACTATCTCGCGCCGGCATATTCGTTACATTAACCATGCCGCTGCACGATCGGCTCGATAGGCGGCGCATGCGGCCCGCCGTCGTTGTGGGTTTCTTTATTCGCGGCCGATTTGGATCGTGGCCGGTGGAGTTCACGTTCGGAACGTGAGAACGGCCGGGGCCGACGGTCGGTGGCCGTGTAAGGACGGCTGGGGAGCACGGCCGGCCGCCGGTGTCCATGTATGGGCTGGTGGGACCACGGTCGGCCGCCGGCGTCCATGTACGGGCTGGTGGGACCACGGTCGGCCGCCGGTGTCCATGTATGGGCTGGTGGGACCACGTTCGGCCGCCGGCGTCCATGTACGGGCTGGTGGGACCACGGTCACGGGCCGCCGGCGTCCATGTACGGGCTGGTGGGACCACGTTCGGCCGCCGGCGTCCATGTACGGGCTGGTGGGACCACGGTCGGCCGCCGGTGTCCATGTATGGGCTGGTGGGACCACGTTCGGCCGCCGGCGTCCATGTACGGGCTGGTGGGACCACGGTCGGCCGCCGGCGTCCATGTACGGGCTGGTGGGACCACGGTCGGCCGCCGGTGTCCATGTACGGGCTGGTGGGACCACGGTCGGCCGCCGGCGTCCATGTACGGGCTGGTGGGACCACGGTCGGCCGCCGGCGTCCATGTACGGGCTGGTGGGACCACGGTCGGCCGCCGGTGTCCATGTACGGGCTGGTGGGACCACGGTCGGCCGCCGGTGTCCATGTACGGGCTGGTGGGACCACGGTCGGCCGGCGGTGTCCGTTAGCAAGTTGTGAAATTTCCGACGCCGACCGTTTTGAGGATTGGCTGTTTGATTTTGCCTTAGGATTCGCCAGTGGCGCTGACGAGCAGTTCAGCTGATTTGATTGTTTTGAGCCTGGTTTGTGGCCCGAGGTCCGTTTCACGAAAAGTTCTCGCAAAAAATTATAAATGTTCAATATGTTCAACTAAAGTACGGAATTCCGTTTCACCGCTGTTGAAATAAATGTAAGGAACGTATAATGTGACGTAACTTTTTACGTCAGTATCGTGGAATTCTGTTTCACCAATCGAAACTTTAAGCGAACACTGTTCCTATAGTTGTCGCGTCTACGCTGAAATTTCACAAACTCGTACATTTCAGACTTGACAACTACGAAGGAATGGCGTTGATGTTTTCACCGAATGAATGCTGTGCTCTGTTTTGAGCTGTTTTCTACCATTTGTATTATATTTTATCATGAAAGGCCTCATTTTGCTTGAATGTGATGATTTAACAAGACTAGTGGAATACCAGGAAATTCTGTCGACCGCGAAAACCGATAATTTTTAGGTCACGAACGAATATTAAATGGTCGTGACCAGACCGTTTAGGTTTGTACCATGGTAGTTTCGACCTGCTTAGATGTTTTGGTGAATTCGCGGAATTTATACGTTTTGATCCATCATAGTTTGTGGTGTAATTCAAAGCAGATTGGTTAATTCGAAGGTGTCTATAAAGGAAACAGGAAAGGGGTGGGGTGGGGGAGCACGTGCCTCCCCACCTATGGAACCTTTGGAAAACTGGCGCGTCCCTCTGACAGGTATGCTCCTCCTCCGGGCGAGCTCGAGTGCACTTCCGCCCTTTCAACGGAATTCCAATTTTCAGCCGAAGGGACCCTCCAGACTAGTGCCCCTCCCTACAGAAGGTCGTTGATCCGTCCGTATTAGGCAAGCACGTAGATACCTAATTATTGACTCCTTAGTGTCAATTGTTTGTCAACAGTCATTATGCATCGAAATATTTTAGAACATGCACACGCTGTCGTTTCACCTAAATTAAATAAGTCTGCAGTACATATTGCCACGGTTTCATTTGCAATACAAATTAATTTCGTATGTCGTGCTTTATATTCATGTTGCCCAAAAGTCACGAAACTAGCCAGCCACTAGACACCTCCGAGTGTCTACGCTAAAACCTCGTTTCGTCGTTGATTCGCTATTACAAGGTGTTGTGTCGGATGCAAATTGGGATATGGTATGGTTATATATTTAAAAAAATCGTACATGCCAAGCGCCTGCCGCATAAACATGGAATAACAATGAAGTTTGTCATCTAGTATCCTCTGCTTCAATTGCAGCCACGATGCTCTTTAATAACTAAGTTATTCTTACAAATGTATGACGTCATTGCCGAAGAATTTCTACGACTGCAGGGAATTCTAAAATATCAATTATGACGTTGGAGAAAATGTTTTATCATGATTGTTTTACGTTTTGCGTACAAGTTGAACCCGTTGTACTTTTCTATAACCATCTTATATTTATGATTTTTTTGTGAAGCAGATCTCTGATCGTACGAATTGGTTACATTTCCCGGTCGACAACGACACTACGCTTTCTTGTTTTGCAGCGTGCTTGCAAGATGCCTAGTTACTGCAATATTTATAGCCTTGTAATGTTTCATGGAGCGGACTAAATTATAATCCAACCCCAACCTGAAGTGCGTAATTGGGTCCTTTGCAGGGCGGCTTAATATGAAGGAGCAACCGCTGGACATTGTTTTGCTCTTCTACAAATGCTAATTGTATTATCGTTATCGCTTTGTTTTCTGCAAATGGTGTGCTATGGCCTCTATCGTTGCTATGCACTCTTAAGTTAACCTCTTCTTTGGGTAAATTTTCAGTGTTTTCACATGCTGCCTACTATTAAGCATCTGCCCATGAGACGATCAGCTGTTCATCCGCATTTCTTCAGCGAGTCCTTGAGGAGTGGGTGTACCCTCTTGAAATTAGCAGCCCACGCTATTAGCGCGCGCCGTGTAACGATCATTTTTCAGTTTCCTTATTACGTCTGTGAAATAGTGGTGCCCTCCCCAAATGACCGGCTCGTTCGCTCGCTCGTGTTACGATCGTTTCAATCACGTGCCGGAGAGTTTGCAGACGTGTTTCGTCATCGGCTCGTGACCCGCAATGCTTCACTCTGGGCGGGCGGCCCGTTAGAGGAAGGCGCCGGCGCGCCGGTCGCGCCGGCGCCACTGGGGGGGGCGTGAACTTGAAACCGCGGCCGGAATTGCGCCAGCTGTCCGCGTCGGGCCCGTCGCCGACGCGGCCGCACGCGGCGGCGTTCCCACGCTCGCGGCTCGGTTGCATTCTGTTTACACGGCCTTGCATTGTGTTTGCCTGTCAATCATTGGCGGCGGCGGCGGCGCGGCGCCACCAGGTGAGCGGACGTCGGCGCGCCGGGCCGACCGGGGGCGCGAGACAAGACGCGAGGGGCTCGGGAGGCGACCGGCCGCGCGCCGCGCCGCCGCCGCCCGGCCGGCGCCAGCGACACATCTCGCCGGCGCGTCTCAATCGGCGGCCGCCGCCGACACGAGGGCCCGGCCGCGGCCGCCGCCGCGCCGCCATGACTCAGGCGGCCTCCGGGAACGACGCTGTTTAGCTTGCGAGTCGGCCGCCGCCGCCCGCCAACTGACCGCCGCCCGTTCTGTCCGCTGTTTCAGAGCTGCCCGTCCCGGCGGTGTGTGCCAAACTGCGCTCGCGTCTCCGGTCGCCCGACGCCGCCGCCGGTGAGTACCGCCCGGGGGTGGTGATCGCTGCCGCGCAAGCCGCCGCCCGTCTGCACGGCCGCGCCGTGCGCTGCCAAGACCTGCGTCACCAGATTTCGGGTCGTCTGAGTGATGGTCGGCCGGCCGGCTTGACGTCACGCACGTCGAGTGGTGACGTCACGGCCGGCGGGTCGTGTTACGGCGGCGAGGTGTTGGACGGCCGGCCCACGCCGAGACCGGCGGCCGCATATGGACGCGCACCGCTACGTGCCGATGGAAAATGCGCGATAGCCGGCCGGCTTTTCGGCAGGGTCGTGCCGGCCGACGGCGGCTGGCCGCTTCAGGGGGTTTCAGAGTCGTCAGTCAGTTTTTAGGGCTTTAGGGCGCATCGACTACATTGGTCATGTAGCGCCCATTTTCAGAGCTGTCGAATGGCAGCCGTCGACAGGTTGATTGTGCTGTGACGGTGGGTGCCGGCTTTGATGCCAAGTGTTGGTCTGACAGCCGGTATCTGGGCTGAGGTTTGGTGAGGCTGAAGGGGGGGGGGGGTCACGACCTGGCGCGTGGCCGTCGGGTCGCGTGTCGTCAGCTGAGTGGATCGGCGACGGCCGGTTTCAGATCGGCGTGGCGTGTTTGTGTCGTTGGCGGGTTTCGGGTGAGTGAATCTGTGGCTTGACCGTGTGGTGCCGGTTTCAGACGAGCCCGAGACAGCGGAGCCGGAGTCGGTGACGACGGGCGGAACGTGCCAATACGGGTCCATCTCCAGTCTTGACGGTAAGCGGCGTCCCCCCCCCCCCCTGTGTTTTCGTTCTGCCGTCGCCGCCGAGCCGTCAGCGCCGCGGGAATACGATCCCGCAGAAGCCGGCCGCGGTGCGGCGGTCCCCGCCCGTGCCAAAGACACACAAAAATAGAGCGTGGTAAATGTTTATTTTCGGGGTGTAGAAGCGTGCTGGCTAAAATTTGGAGAATCACACTTCTGCCAATGGTTTATTGGGCGATATATGGTCAATGTAGTCGATGCGCCCTAAAGCTGTAATAACTAACCGTCAATGGTTTGCGTCGTCCGCGGAGAAAATGGGCGTCAGACGAAGTGACAATGGGCGCGTTGTTAATCCATTTTATACGGCAGACAAACTATCAGACTATCTGGTGAATCTGAATCTATGTATATCAGTATGGAGCACTGAGGAAGTCCGGAGAATGAAGTCCGTCACACTCATTCTCCGGAGAGAATGAGTGTGACGCCGAGCTCCGTGAGCTACGAGAATTTGGAGGCCCGGGGAGTCTGAGAGCTTCGCGTGCTAGTAAGGAATCTGGAGGCCCGATGTAGGTTTGGATGTCCGACGTGTTTGGGAGTAGGTAGGCTCCGTACGTTTAGAATGAGGTGGTTGAGTGAGGGGCGGAGCGGGACCGGCCGCCTGTCGGACCAGCCCGGCCAGCGTGGCGGCGCCGATGCGGGTCAGGCGCCTACCGGCTTAATAACGACCGTGCCACCGTCACCGTCACCGTCACCGTCACCGTCACCGTCACCGTCACCGTCACCGTCACCGTCACCGTCACCGTCACCGTCACCGTCACCGTCACCGTCACCGTCACCGTCACCGTCACCGTCACCGTCACCGTCACCGTCACCGTCACCGTCACCGTCACCGTCACCGTCACCGTCACCGTCACCGTCTAATCCCACACGCGGGGCCCGCCGCGGGCATGCCGGCTGGCGATTAGCTGTCCCGTCTGGCTCTACTTGCGTGCGTGCCGTCTGCGCTGCGTTCGGCGTCGTGCCCGGCGGCCCCCCGCGGGCCGTGTGTGTCGCCGCGTCCTCTGTCGCCGGCCGACGCCGCGTAATGGCCGGTAATGGGCGGGGATGTCGCCAGGTAATGGCGGGTAATGGCCGGCTGCGGCGCGACGCTGCCGATTACGCGCCGGTCGCCCGGCGGCGCCGCCGCCCGGCAGAAGGTGCAGGGGATCGGCTCTGACGCGGCGCCGCAGGATGCAGGGGAGGGTGGGGCGGGGCGGGGGGCGTCGCGGCGGCGGCGGCGGCGGCGGCGGCGCGAGGTGCGGCCGTCGAAGGACAGCGGGCGCGCCCGGTCGGGGACGGAGGGGAGGGGTGTGGCAGCGGCAGGTGATGGCGTCCGGCGCTGGGTACTGCGCAGCCGGATTGCTCCTCCGCCAGGAGCCGTGACCGCGGCTCCCAAGAGGAAGGACTGTTTTCGTAATTGATGATTGGCATTAGGTGACCCAATTTTCCACGACTGCGCGCACAATCGCCTCGGGTGGTGTCCGTATAGAACCCTGCATTTTCACATTTTCCACGAGAGCTGTTCGAATGATGAACACCAGTTGTTTCGGCGTTTTGGAGAAAAACCACCGATCGATCGAGCCACTTTGGAGCATTTTGAGACGGCCGAAAAAGCCTGGTTACAATGGTTCAGGGTAACCTTGATTGCACCCAACGTATTTGAGATGGGAGTATCTCAAGTATTATGAGCGTCACAACAGTTGGGGCTGCACGTGCGTGCCACTTTTAACTCGAATCCCGACAGGTTTCCGGCGTTCTGAAGTCCGAACATGGGGGAGCAGTCTAGGGGTAAGTTGCCCGTCTCACAATCGAAAGCTTGTGGGTTCGAGTCTCACCTGTCGCTACTGTTTAACCGCGACCAGTCTGCGTGAGAGATTAGCGACGCTGCATGACTCAAGGATCGATGTGTCGTGAACTCAATAACCAAGAAGTCCGGACAGGAAATTGATCGATAGAACACGGCAGTTGGTGTTGACAGGAGCTGCATTTTCGTGCAGGGCGTTTGCAGATTCTGGTCTTGCTTTTGTATTTCTGGGCAAAAGGTTGCGAAATGTATGCTACAAATAAGTCAAGTTGATGAGCTAATGGGTACTCCCTTTTCCCGTTCCGTCGGTTATTCCAGGAAGACGATGGGGCGAACGGGCCTCGCTGCCCCCTCTGCCACGGCGCAGGCCGTGGGGGCGGGAGGGGGGGGGGTCGGCACGTGGTCTGGTGCGCTGACACTGTGTGGCACTGTTGAGTACCAACCAACAACTTGCGGCTCGAAGAGGTAGCATGTTTAAAATTCTACACCCTACCACGGGATAGATGCTACAGGATATGCAGCCACTGCCAGTGGGGCACTGGGGCCTCTCTCACCTGGACCATCCAAGGGCACTACTGCACCTCTCCACTTCCCCACCAAAGGTTCACGCGTCATTTGGTTTGGCTGGCTGGCTGGCTGGCTGGCTGGCTGGCTGGCTGGGTGGTGGGTGGCTGGGTGGCTGGTGGGTGGGTGGCTGGGTGGCTGGCTGGGTGGCTGGGTGGCTGGCTGGGTGGCTGGCTGGCTGGCTGGGTGGCTGGGTGGCTGGCTGGGTGGCTGGCTGGCTGGCTGGGTGGCTGGCTGGCTGGCTGGCTGGCTGGCTGGCTGGCTGGCTGGCTGGCTGGCTGGCTGGCTGGCTGGGTGGCTGGCTGGCTGGTGGGTGGCTGGCTGGGTGGCTGGCTGGCTGGCTGGCTGGCTGGGTGGCTGGCTGGCTGGCTGGCTGGCTGGCTGGCTGGCTGGCTGGCTGGCTGGCTGGGGCTGGCTGGCTGGCTGGCTGGCTGGGTGGCTGGGTGGCTGGCTGGCTGGCTGACTGCCTGGCTGACTGGCTGGCTGGCTGGCTGGCTGGCTGGCTGGCTGGCTGGCTGGCTGGCTGGCTGGCTGGCTGGCTGGCTGGCTGGCTGGCTGCCTGGCTGACTGCCTGGCTGACTGCCTGGCTGACTGCCTGGCTGACTGCCTGGCTGACTGCCTGGCTGACTGCCTGGCTGACTGCCTGGCTGACTGCTAGGCTGACTGACTGCTAGACTGACTGCTAGGCTGACTGCTAGACTGACTGCTAGACTGACTGCTAGACTGACTGCTAGGCTGACTGCTAGGCTGACTGCCAGGGCGGCGGCCGCGGCCGCGGCCGCGGCCGCGGTGGCCCCCGTCGGTCGGCATGCGATGGCCGGCGGTCAGCTGATGGCGCCGCCGCCGGGGGGGGAAGGGGGGTGGTCAGCCGGTGTGTCGACACGGCCGTCTGTTGTGGCCGCCATCGGGCCGTCCGTCGGCGCGACCGGTCGGCCTTTCGTCGACGCCGCCGTCGTTGTCATCGGCGGCGGTGTGGCGAGCCAGCCTTGTTCCCGGAACGGACGAGAATACCCGCCGGCGGCCGGCCTGTTGCTGCGCCGGCCGCGGCGGCGGGGCAACAGTCTCTCCGTCTCTGCAGCGACCTCTGACGGACCGCCGTCAGGCGTCGTCAGCGGTCGTCGGTCGCCAGCGGTCGTCAGTCGCCAGCGGTCGTCAGTCGCCAGCGGTCGTCAGTCGTCAGCGGTCGTCAGTCGTTAGCGGTCGTCAGTCGCCAGCGGTCGTCAGTCGCCAGCGGTCGTCAGTCGCCAGCGGTCGTCAGTCGCCAGCGGTCGTCAGTCGTCAGCGGTCGTCAGTCGTCAGCGGTCGTCAGTCGTCAGCGGTCGTCAGTCGCCAGCGGTCGTCAGTCGCCAGCGGTCGTCAGTCGTCAGCGGTCGTCAGTCGCCAGCGGTCGTCAATCGCCAGCGGTCGTCAGTCGTCAGCGGTCGTCAGTCGCCAGCGGTCGTCAGTCGTCAGCGGTCGTCAGTCGTCAGCGGTCGTCAGTCGCCAGCGGTCGTCAGTCGTCAGCGGTCGTCAGTCGCCAGCGGTCGTCAGTCGTCAGCGGTCGTCAGTCGCCAGTGGTCGTCAGTCGCCAGCGGTCGTCAGTCGTCAGCGGTCGTCAGTCGTCGTCAGTCGTCAGCGGTCGTCAGTCGTCAGCGGTCGTCAGTCGCCAGCGGTCGTCAGGCCAGCGGTCGCTGGCCGGTTGGGGCAGCTCGTGCCGCAGCGGCCGTGACCCGGTGGCTGCCGGCTCCGAGTGGCCGCTCGGCTGCCCCCGATACCGGCGGCGCTAGGCGGCGTTCGGCGGCGCGGGAATGCCGCCGTGTTTGCCCTCCGCGCAGCCGGAATGTGCAAAACAAACGGCCTCGAGTGGAGGGATTCGGCCGGCGGCCGGCCGAGGCGCGCCGCTTCCGCCGCCGTGCGGCGCGGCGCCCTCGACAGCTGTCGTGGCGCGGCCGCGGCAGTACTGGCGCAGCGGCCGCGGCAGTACCGGCGCAGGGTGCGGCTGCAGGGTTTGGGCGGCCGGCGTCGTGGTGGCCAGCGAATTCAGCTTCGATGTGGCAGAGAGGGAGAGAGACTGTGCCATTATCCGCCATTTCATGTACATTTGAATTGAATTTCGATATTGGAAACTGGAATGTCATCGGAAACTTACCATTGGATGATCCAGCCAATATTTGAAGTATGCATATCATGTGTTTGGCCTTGGTCAATATCAAAGTCACCAAGGCATGTCTAAGCTCGTGTCACTATGATTGGGGGCTACCGCTGTCTGGCGCCAAAAGTTGGCGCCGTTTATACTGGCGATACTTCAATTTGAGTTTTTTAGACGTATCCAAACGATAAACCCAGTGAGTTCGCAGCGAGCGATGTATCCTGACACGGGGTTGGTGTCGAAGGGTACCCAGCCATCACCAGTAGGGAACCCAGGGTTCTATCAACGGGTCATTCCAAGGGTTCACCACGTCCTCTCCCCGCCCCCACCTAAACCGAGCGGAACTACATCGTTCTCTGGTCCTGGGGTCAGGTGCGGCGAGTTCCGGTCGGCGGCGGATTAGCTATGTTTCAGGCGGTGTGGCATACAGTTCAGCTACAGTCCAGTCAAAGCGACCAGCTGTCCAGTGGCCACGTTCAACAGGCAGCCTAGTCGCCAGTTCAGCCCATGTGACCGGCGGTCCAGTTGCCAGTTCAGCCCATGTGACCGGCGGTCCAGTTTCCAGTTCAGCCCATGTGACCGGCGGTCCAGTTGCCAGTTCAGCCCATGTGACCGGCAGTCCAGTGGCCTCGTTCAACAGGCAGTCTAGTCGCCAGTTCAGCCCATGTGACGGGCAGTCCAGTTGCCAGTTCAGCCCATGTGACCGGCAGTCCAGTTGCCAGTTCAGCCCATGTGACCGGCGGTCCAGTTGCCAGTTCAGCCCATGTGACCGGCGGTCCAGTTGCCGGTTCAGCCCAGGTGACCGGCAGGTCAGCGCTGGGTCAGGCGGCCGGTGGTGGGCGGCGCCAGTGCAGCGGCCCCGTGTTGTCGCGGACCAGTCCATTTGCCCGGTCACCGCCCCCCCCCCCCCGACCGATGAGGGGAGGGGTGGGAGTGGTTCGACGTCACGTGTGTCAACCGCACCTCTCCACAGCGCCTGCACATTGATTATGTCAGCCGCTGAGCCGCTGTTGATTCGGTCGACCGGACTGTCGGGTGGGGGCTCGATCACGTGCCGCCCTGTACCGACCAGACTGTAGGGTGGGGGCTTGATCGCGTGCCGTCCCGGTACCGACCAGACTGCTGGGTGGGGGCTCGATCACGTGCCGCCCTGTACCGACCAGACTGTAGGGTGGGGGTTCGCTCACGTGCTCCTCGGTCGCCAGGGGCCGCCCCCCCCCGCACTGGGCCGACGGTGGCGGCGGTGGCGGTGGTGGGGAGGGGAGGGGGACGTGAGTCACGCCGGCGACCTTGTGTCGGCGACCTCACGGACTGCTCCGTGGGTCGGCGCTCGTCACGTGCCCCCCCCCTGGCCGCCGTCGCTGCCGGCACGGCTCGAGGCCGCGCGGCACGTGCGGCACGTGACTCCGGGAGGTGCCACGTCCACAGGTGGTGGTCACGTTCCGCGGAGAGAGGGGATGGGGTGCGGGGGAAAGAGGGAGGGAGGGAGAGGGAGAGAGAATAAGAGGGAGGGAAAAAGGAAGAGGATGGCGAGAGAGAGGGTTGCTAGAGAGCAAGAGAGAAAGGGATAGAGAGCGCGAGAGTAGGATAGAGAGCGAGAGAGAGGAATAGAGAGAGTGGGATAGAGAGCGAGGGAGAGGGGAGATGAGGAGGATAGGAGAACGGATAGGAGGGTGAGCGAGAGAGATAGAGGTGGAGTATATCGCCACCCACTCGTACCTGGTGTCTGGAATGAGGAGAATGCTGAAACACGAGCTTTGGAGCGATTTGCACGCCGCTCCAAGTGTTGCAGATTCAGACATCTTGTTCAGTCCAGCTAGCACCCGTTTTCCTGCAGATCTGGCCACTTGTAGGGTGACTTATGGGTGTAACATGTCTTAAGCTGTCAGCTAGTGCAGGCGGCGTTTTGACGCGAAGCGTGTCCTGTTACGTGTTCAGTGTTGGCGTTATCCTGGTGACAGGGACTACTCTGCGGCACTAGCTTGAGCCGTGTTCTCCACTCTCCCGGTCATGGTAGCCTTCCAGTTAGTGATCATTCTTCCATTGGTTTTGCATTACTTTGGGGGGGCGAACGCAGAGTTTGGCGCTGAGCCCCCAGTCTTCGGATGATCCACCGCCTAGCGATAGTTTTAATTAATTATCCTTTGCTCTCCTCTCGCAAAACCGACTTGCTCCTTAAGAGCAAGTCGGTTTTGTGTGCTTCAATGTGCTCCCCGCGCCGCGTTCGCGTGTTCAATGTTATTTCTCTGGATGTCAAAGCGAGATGAAATTCGTGGAAAACGCTGTTTACGTTCGTCGCCGCATTCGCTAAGTCGAACGGTGGTTGAAATCCCTTCCTTAGATGCAGTGGCATGTCTCCCAGCGCTGGCCTCGCCGACTGTTGTACCCGCCGTCCGGAAATACTGCAGTTTACACGGTCGTTTTACAACCACGTCGCCGCCATCGTTGGAAAAAAACTCGTCCTCGGCGGGTGGTCGTGACCGGGTGTAATTGCGCATTTCTGTCGTCCTGCTCCCATCATGCTGCCATGCACGTTGTGGCACAGTACGATCACGGCCGTATTCAATCAAGACTGGGAACTTAGACGAGCGCTTCAGAAAGCCAGGGAAGTGCAGGTAACAGGAATGCGGGGCGGCGATGCCATGTCAGCTTAATTAAATACAGTGAGCTATGCTGGACGAAATTATCCGTATGCTTAGAACACAAAACTCGGGCAAATGTTGCTCTTCTATAGAGCACAAGTGACTCATGAACTCCGTCGCGTCTACAGCTCCTGATTGGTACAAGACGACATCGCCGGTCGTCTTCGTCACCCACTCACCTCTCCCCGCCCCCGAGCCCTCAACTCACCCATGTCATCTCCCAATTCATCTCTTGGCAGAGCAGCGGCGACAAGGTGACGTCCCTGAGCGGTTATTGGCTTTACGACGCGTCCGATGTTTTGGGTCACACAGCGTCGCCAATCTCTCACACCGATTAGTCACGGGCGAATAATGTCGACAGATGGGATTCGAACCCACAACCTTTCGGTTGGGAGGCGGGCACCTTACCGCTAGATTACCCGCCCCCTTATTGGGATGTCCGTCTACACCGTACGGACTGTGCGACCACGGTCGACTACTGTGCTAGTGAGCGGACCTTTGTGTCCTTCGGACCATCTGTGGCCGTAGCCGACTGCTGTGCTAGTGAGCGGTCCTTCGTGTCCTTTCGGCCATCGATGGCCGCGGCCGAGTACTGTGCCAGTGAACGTGCGCGGCGGCGGCCGCCTGTTCACTGGTCATAGTCATAGTCATAGTCATAGTCAGATATATTAAGGTCTCCACAATGTGGCTTTTCAGCCCTCTCGTCAATACATTCCTAAAAACTACATACATAATCCTATTTCTCATGTCAATACACAAGAGTCAATTAAAAATAATCTAGACATAAATCACGCTTGATCACCTCGTGATCGTTCGATTACCCCGTGATCGAACGCGCCTCCAAACGGCCGTTTTTTTCCAAACTGGCACAACTTCGTGTCCACAATTTCGTGTCTTCACAACTTCGTGTCCCTTGGGTCAGCGATAGCCGCAGCCGCAGCCGATGCCGGTGACCGGCGACCGGCAGCTGGTGACCGGAAGGGCGTCGCTGCCAGACACTCTGGGCGTCACCTGGCTGGTGCAGTGACCGCGGCCCTCTGCGGGCGCCGCGTGCTCACCGCCGGAACGGCCGGCTGGCCGTCCCCCAGCCCCGCCCCAGCCATCCCCAGCCTGTCGGGATTCCGCCGGGAAGTGCGGCTGAGTGCGCCGGAAGCGACCTGGATGTCGGCCTGGCAGGCCAGGTAGTAGCTCCGCCCTGCTGCGGCGGGCCTCGTGACGCGCCGGTCCGGATGTCGGCCTGGCAGGCCAGGTAGTAGCTCCGCCCTGCTGCGGCGGGCCTCGTGACGCGCCGGTCCGGATGTTCGTCTGGCGGGCGGGTTACTACCTGCCCACTCTAACCTGCTCCAGCCTGCTGCGGTGGGCCTCGTGACGCGGCGGTCCAGATGTTGGTCTGGGATGCAGGTAGTATCTCCAACCTCCTGCGGTGGACCTCGAGACCTGAGGTCCACCGCAGCAGTCCGGACGCTGTGGTCCAGATGTTGGTCTGGCAGGCGGGTAGTAGCTCCAACCTGCTGCGGTGGACCTCGAGACCTGAGGTCCACCGCAGCAGTCCGGACGCTGTGGTCCAGATGTTGGTCTGGCAGGCAGGTAGTAGCTCCAACCTGCTGCGGTGGACCTCGAGACCTGAGGTCCGGACGCTCTGGCCTGCGATGAGCATTTGCGCCACGCGGGGTTGAAGTTGCTTTTGGCTCACGAAGGTGGAGAAGTTTTTTGTTGTTGTAGATTTTGCAATTGCAAGTTAAAATTTTCTTTGTGAAATCAGAAAGTCCTTTTGTGCGTGACGGTGCATTTTGGTATTGTACCAAATAGCATCAAGCTTGCAGTGGTGGTTAAAGATGGTCATGCAACATTTCAACAAGAACAGGTGCGGGAAATTTTTGGCCATGCTAATGCCCTGAACGACAAGCTCAGGAATGGCCTACTTTTCCAACCCTGTCGCCGCGATTACCATGTCTGGGTCGTGCCGTGAGGAACGTGGGAAGTGGCGCTGGCCGTGCGACGAGTCGTGGCGACAGCCCCTCCCCGCTTTCTTCGTTTGGGCAGCTGACCCTGTTTTGCAAACTGGTACTTTTTCTCCGTGATGGATGCTTTATCGTCACATTGTCTTAGAGCTGCTCGCCTTTGTGTGTTCGGCCCGCCGCGGCCCTCGGTACCATTCTGGTTTTGCATTGGTGTCTACGCTGGTGCCTGCCGCTGTCTACTCTGCATGGCGGCACTTTTATCCCGAACTGGCCGACGTCGTCCTCGGCGACTCTTCGGCGTCGATCGGCATAGGTCCATCCGTCACAGGTGTGTCGCCGTGGCGCCGGTATTGGCGACATCTTTGGCCGGCCGACGCGGCCGCACGTCTGTGTGGGAGAGTGTGCGCGCGCGGCCGCGGCGGGGGGGGGGGCGCCGGCTGTCTCGGATCCAGTGGTGGCCGCCGCCGCGCGCGAGGGGCCGGGCCGGCCGGCGCGGCGGCGGCGGCGGCGGCGGCGGCGGCGGCCCGGCCGGCTTTGGCGCCAGTCGGGCGGCCGGCGCTGGCTGAGTGCCAACCGCACGAGCCGTGCCGCGCTCGCATAGCATTACTGGCGCCGGCCGGCGCCGCCGCCGTGCGCCGCGCAGCTGATGGAGACGCACGCCGCAAATTGAGCCGCCGGTGTCGCGCCGTCGCGCCGGCTGTCTGCGGAGCCGGGAGGCGCAGTCGGAGATTAACAACTGCGAGGGCACCATGATCGGGCCAAACATTCGTGGTTGGAAAGTCCTGCGCTTCGACGTTCCGAGAACGGCGGAATCCAAATTCAGGGACATTAAACTGTCTCACACGGAAGCCGTAACACGGTGTAGCGTGGCATGGAAATATCGTACCACTGTGATAAATCCCAACAGCTCGAAAACGAAGATGCCTTTCGTCTCGTGCTGCGCTTGGTCGCGTGGTCCGCGGCCTGTTGGCGCGGTGTCTAGAGACGAGCCGGGCGGGCCTCGCCGAACACGTCACGGCCGACTGGGTGGATGGCCGACGAGGGACGAGATGGGAGCGGCGGCGGTGGTGTTTGGCACTACCCACTGTCACCGGACATGGACCTCGTCACGGTCCAGGCTCGGCGGGGTCGTGACGCCGCCGCGGCACTGGCTGAGGCAACACCGCGCGTCGACCGCGCCGCGGTGGCCGCTCCGTTGGCAGGTGTTGCATCCGGTCAAGGTCGGCCGACTCCGGTCAGCTCCCCGGTCGGCTGATTCGTGTCTGCGTGCGGGTCAACGGACCCGTGTCGTGTCAGAGACTCGTGCCGTGTCAGCTGACTGGTATCGGGGTGTCACCGCTCGATCAGCCGACCACGACCCCCGCGTGGTGGTCGAATTTCATTTTCTCTTTCGAGTGATTTCGGTGTCGGCACGTTTGACGGCACGGAGATCGGCACACTCCGGGGCGCGGAGTTGCACTGCGGCGTCATGCATTGCATGAGAATCGACACGTCGCGGCGTACCGCTGTGCTGTTTGCTGTTTGTCGGGCTCCCGCTGTGATGACGTCCTCCCAGACAGCGCCGTGAAAGTGACGACTCCCAGACCGATATGAATGCCCGCCGGCGTTGCTCGTATTGACTGCGTGACCTTTGTGACCTTCACGCCTGAGCGCGGCGTTTGCATCATGCTCTTCCCCGCCCCTATCCTCCACCTGCATCTCCATCTCTCCTCCACCTCCATCTCTCCACCTCCATCTCTCCACCTCAATCTCTCCACCTCAATCTCTCCACCTCTATCTCCCCTCCACCTCTGCCTCTTCCCCCACCTCCACCTCCACCTCTACCTCCGCCTTGACCTGCGGCGGGCCATGTGCGATGCGGCCGGTGGGGGAGGGGGCGGGGGACAGGTAGGACCAGAAGCGGCGCCCCATTTCCTGAGCAGGTGATGTCAGTGTCCGGTTGGCGGCCGGCCGGTCGGCGGGGGGGGGGGCTGCTGAGGCGGCAGGCTTGACGGGGTCGCTGGCGCCGCCCGGCCCCGGGAACTGTCTCGCTCGCGTGGGAATGCGGATCACCGTGGCCGGCTGATGTCATCAGCGTGACCCGAGGTCAGCCGAACGACTGGGGATACGGTCACGTGGCGCGGTGACCAGCCGGTGGTTGTGACGTGCGGCGACTGTATGAGGTTCGGCGTGTGGTGTGTGCTGCGTCGTGCGCGCACGTGCATACGCGTCGTGCCGCTGTCACGGCAGCATCGTCACGTGACGAGGCCGCACGTCACGTGACGCCGCTCTGGCCGGCGGCGAGTGCTGCGCCGGTGGTATGGTGGACTGTCGGCCGGCGACCTCTGAAGTGGCGCGGCCGTGGACGGCGTGCACCGGCTGTGCGGCCGTCGCCGGTCACCGGCCCGGCCGTGGCCCTCGCACCGCCGCCGCCGCCGCCGCCGGCCTCCTATCGGGGCGGCATCGCGCCGCGGCGGCGGCCGACTGAGGCGCGCCGGCGCCACCGCCGCGCCGCGGTCGCCTCGCGCGGCGCCGGCGCACTTTCACCGCGGCGGTCGCCGCCGCCGCCGCCGCCCGCCCGCCCGCCCGGCTCATTCATGCGGTCGTGGCGTCTGGCTTCGTCAGCTGCTGGTCTGCGGCCGGCCGGGCGGCGGCGGCGGCGGCGGCGGCGGCGGCGGCGGCGGCGGCGGCGGCGGCGGCGGCGGCGGCGGCGGCGGCGGCGGCGGCGGCGGCGGCGGCGGCGGCGGGGCGGCGGCGGCGGCGCGCCGCTCCCCCGCTGTCGCCGTGTCGCGGCGTCGCTCGCCGCCTGCCCCGTATTCACACGCCACCTGCACCGGTCGTGACGTCAGTACGGGTCGGACGCGGTCGGCACCGCGCGGGGTCACTGTGCGGCCGCCACTGTGGTGCCGACTGGCCGCCTGTGTTGCCCCACACCCGCTGACACCGGCCCGGCGACGGCGCCTTGTCACGCCGTGCGACCGCGCGGGTGGCGTGTGACGGCCGCCCGCCGCCGGCCCGTCACAATGGGCCGGTCCGTGCCGCCTGCCCCACTAGTGGCCCCGCTTCGGTGGCGGCGGCCGCGCCGGCGTGGACATCTGGGCATCGGCGACCGTGCGAAACTGTCCGGCGCGGCCATGTAGGGCGGCGGCGGCCGCGCCGGCGTATGGCTATCGCGCGCCGCCGGCGGCGGCGGCCGCTGCCACCGCCGGCTGTCCGTCACCGCCGACATCGCGCTCATTCATCGGCCGCCCGATGACGCCGCGATGTCTCGCGCCGTTGATGAATGTATCCGGCGGCCGCCGCCGGCGTCGCCGGCCGCTGAATGGTGCCGCACGGCTGCCACCGGTACAGCCGGGGAGATACCCGGTTGTACCGGCGGCGCCAGCGTCACGGCCGGGTGTCTCACAGGCTGTACCTCCCATATCACGTCAGGTATCTCCCCGGCTGTACCTGCCATACCACGCCGGGTGTCTCCCCGGCTGTACCGGCGGCGCCAGTGTCACTGCACGGTGTCTCCCCGGCTGTACCTCCCATATCACGTCAGGTATCTCCCCGGCTGTACCTGCCATACCACGTCAGGTATCTCCCCAGCTGTACCTGCCATACCACGCCGGGTGTTTCCCCGGCTGTACCTAACATATCACGCCAGGTATCTCCCCGGCTGTACCTCACATATCACGTCAGGTATCTCCCCGGCTGTACCTGCCATACCACGCCGGGTGTCTCCCCGGCTGTACCGGCGGGGCCAGTGTCACTGCACGGTGTCTCACCGGCTGTACCTAACATATCACGTCGAGTATCTTCCCGGCTATGCCAGTCGTATCAGGCGTGTCAGCCGGACTCTGGTTAGACGAAGTGAGATGATTACGGGTCTCCGCTGCGCGGCCTTTGAAAGCCGTTTGCAGTTGCTGTATCGTGAAGTAGTTCAATAATGGATGAACAAGGTCGGCGGGCTTTGACGATAATACGCTACAGTGTTTAAATGTGCTAATTGTGTGTTGGAGTGCGGTGCATTGTCGATAAGAAGAAATCTGAACTGAGTGGACTGGCGGACCGGCTGAGTCGGCTTGTGAACTCCGTAGCGAGTCGTTCCTTTTGATAATGACGCCATATATGGTGTCATGTGTGTGGGTGGCGCGCCTTATCACACCAGGAGGAAAAGGTGGAGCCTGGTGTACTTTTGAGCATCGCACGCTTGAAAACATGCAAAACATGCACATGCATCGCACGCTTGAAAACATGCACCAAGTGTAATCTCCCAAAGTTGAAATGTAACACGTGAGAATGGCATTCAAACGAGCTCTCGAAGATTTTACAGAATGTAGGGGTTTACAATATGTTTAAAGTCGCTCAAGAATTATTATTTCCGCCCACCACTTTTTCTGTTTTCCGTTCACCCCTTTTCCTCGAAAATGCAAAAGCTCTGCTCCGTGAGATAAAATTGTCAGACTCCGCCGCTACTGTGCACATCTCAAATCAGAAGCGTAGGTCGCGTCTGGCGGAAGTGCGGGACTAGGTCAGTGTCGATGGGCGGGTGACACCAGTCGTCTTTCCAAGTCACGCACACAGGGGTGCACTGTACAGCCAATCCAGAGTCTGGGAAAACCCCCAGTCTCTTCACAACTGTCCCGAGCCATTGCAGTTTTGATCCGTCTGTGTTCCCGTCTGTGTTCCCGTCTGTGTTCCCGTCTGTGTTCCCGTCTGTGTTCCCGTCTGTGTTCCCGTCTGTGTTCCCGTCTGTGTTCCCGTCTGTGTTCCCGTCTGTGTTCCCGTCTGTGTTCCCGTCTGTGTTCCCGTCTGTGTTCCCGTCTGTGTTCCCGTCTGTGTTCCCGTCTGTGTTCCCGTCTGTGTTTCCGTCTGTGTTCCCGTCTGTGTTCCCGTCTGTGTTCCCGTCCGTATTTCGGCCCGTGTTTCGGCCCGTGTTTCGGCCCGTGTTTCCCGCGGTGTTGCCGCCGGCAGTGCCTGTCTGGTTCGTCGTGTTCCCGTCTGTGTTCGCCGTACGCCGTTCGCTCCGTGTTCCGGGCGTACTGGTGCTGGTCGGCACGTGGCTGGCGACACATTACACGCTCCGTGCCGGGCGTACTGGTGCTGGCCGGCACAGGGCTGGCGACACATTACACGCTCCGTGCCGGGCGTACTGGTGCTGGCCGGCACAGGGCTGGCGACACATTACACACTCCGTGCCGGGCGTACTGGTGCTGGCCGGCACATGGCTGGCGACACATTACACGCTCCGTGCCGGGCGTACTGGTGCTGGTCGGCACATGGCTGGCGACACATTACACGCTCCGTGCCGGGCGTACTGGTGCTGGTCGGCACATGGCTGGCGACACATTACACGCTCCGTGCCGGGCGTACTGGTGCTGGCCGGCACATGGCTGGCGACACATTACACACTCCGTGCCGGGCGTACTGGTGCTGGCCGGCACATGGCTGGCGACACATTACACACTCCGTGCCGGGCGTACTGGTGCTGGCCGGCACAGGGCTGGCGACACATTACACACTCCGTGCCGGGCGTACTGGTGCTGGCCGGCACATGGCTGGCGACACATTACACACTCCGTGCCGGGCGTACTGGTGCTGGTCGGCACAGGGCTGGCGACACATTACACACTCCGTGCCGGGCGTACTGGTGCTGGTCGGCACATGGCTGGCGACACATTACACACTGTACTGGTGCTGGCCGGCACATGGCTGGCGACACATTACACACTGGACTGTGCTGGTCGGCACATAGCTGGCGACACATTACACACGGGTCAGTCGAGCGCGCAGCACGACCACAGACGCCACAGCACGCCTAATTGCCCCCCCCTCCCCCCCGCCTTCTGCTGCGGACCGCCGGCGAACGCGGCGCACCGCGGCCAACCGGGTGTGGGTGCGGGTGCGGGTGTGGGTACGGGTACGGGTACGGGTGCGGCCAGGCACCGAGCGTGGGCCGACCGCGGCTCTGCACTGCCAAGTTGGCAGGTTTGTTGTAGACCCAGTTCTTAGGCGTGTGGCGTCGATTGTGCGTACGACTGGTGGGCTGAAAATCTGTCACAAACTGGGTCATCCAGTTATGGGCGCAAAATGACCCTAGATGTCGACGCGCCCCTAAACTCCAATCCACCACCACCACCACAAACCGGGTCATTGATGCGGTGCTGAGTTTCACGACGAGAAGCTACTGAAGAACTTCCTGAAGCAGAGTAAGACACCACTGTTGAGGGGAATTATTTCTAGTTAGTGGAGGCGAAAAGGTTTAATTAAAGCCGTGTGATTTACAACTGTGAATTTGTTTTCTATTGCTTCCAGGATTTACAGAAATTTAGTTAATTCTTTAGGAGCATGCAAATTGTTAAAATCGTAATTTTGTACCTAACAGGAGCTGTGCGAATTGTGTATCCGTATCGAAGGCGTGTCAACTCTTGGAAACAAGGGTAGCGTGCTCTGAGTGACTACTTGTTCCTCCTTTTATGATGGTATATGACGACTGCGCGGCCATTGAACCAATTGTGGGTGGGACGTCGGCGGCGCTGGCGTGCCATATGACTGGGACTGCCCAGGGCTGTCCGACAGCAGTTGCGGGCCGTGCCATATGACTGGGACTGCCCAGGGCTGTCCGACAGCAGTTGCGGGCCGTGCCATATGACTGGGATTGCCCAGGGCTGTCCGACAGCAGTTGCGGGCCGTGCCATATGACTGGGACGCCCAGGGCTGTCCGACAGCAGTTGCGGGCCGTGCCATATGACTGGGATTGCCCAGGGCTGCCGACAGCAGTTGCGGGCCGTGCCATATGACTGGGACTGCCCGCTGTGACGGGGCGAGGCGCACCTCGTGACGCGGGACGGCGCCGGACAGCGGCGGTCCGTGCCATATGACTGGGACGGCCCGCTGTGACGGGGCGAGGCGCACCTCGTGACGCGGGACGGCGCCGGACAGCGGCGGTTCCGTGCCGGCGCCGCCGCTGTTGCCGCGCACCTGACGCCCGTCGGCGGCGGCCACACGGGCCGGGCCGCGTGACGTGCAGCGGCGTGGCGCGGCTGGCGCCGTCTGGTCGCGCGCCGCCGCCGCCGCCGCCGCCGCTCGAGGCCGCCCGCGCGGCCAGCCAGCGCCAGCCGCGGGCGCGGCGCGGCTGCGTGCACAAAAAGGGCCGCCGGGATCGATGGTCGAGGCGCCGGCAGAGCAGAGGCGACCGGCCCCCTCCGGCGGCGACGGCCCGACAGCCGCCCCCCCCCCGCGCACCCCGTCCGTCGGTGACGTCACGGACGGTGCCGGCGCGGCCCGGTTCGGTCGAGATACCGATCTGGCCGCGTCAGCGGTCGGCGCGCCCGTGAATGAGGCGACCGCCCGGTCCGGTCCGGGCCGCCGTACCTCGAAGCGGCGCCGCCCCCCGTGCCGGCCCGCGCGGCGCGGCGCAGCGCTGCGTCGCACTGCGTCAGCAGCGCCCCGTCGCGCCACGCTCGCCGCCGTACGTGTAAACAAGTGTCACGTATCTGCCGGCGCGGCCAGATGCCGACCCAGCTCCATTGATCGGTAATAGTAGCTCTCGAGTACGACGGGGTCGGCCGGCACGTGCTCTCTCGGCGGCGGCCGCGCGGCGGATCGATGGCCGGCCGGATCTCTGGCTCGTTTGCAGGTGCGCCGAGGTCGGCGTCGGCCGGCGGGAGGTCGTCGGGCCGGCGCCGGCGGCTCCATTAGCCGTCGGCGCCGCCGCCGCCGTGGCCGGCGACTGGGCGCGTGCTCGCCACACCTGACTGGGTCGATGTGGCGCCGTGGCGCGCCCGCTGCAGCGCGGCGTGCTGCCGCCGTCGTCCTCGTCGCACGGACCACGTGACCATGCGGTCAGGTCCAGCCGCGGTGTGGTGCCGCCGCCGCCTACGTCGTAGTCTCGCGGATCACGTGATCGCACGGATCACGTGGCCGCGCACGGTCACGGGGACCCACCGCTAGTCGGTTGGTTGTTTGTTTTTACGACACATCGACCGTTGAGTCATGTAGCGTCGCCAATGTCTCACGCCGATTGGTCGCGGGCGAAGAGTAGCGACAGGTGAGACTCGAATCCACAACCTTTCGGTTGTGACACGAGCAACTTACCTCTAGACTACTGGCCCCCCACCCCCACCCTCACCCCCGCCGCTCCCGCCGTCTCTCCGCCGTCACGCAGCGTCGTGGGGGATCAGGTCAGGTCGGGTCGGCTGCGTAGTGACGCGGCGACAGGCCTGGCTCGGAAGGTCAGCTGGGGTCACTGGCGTCACACACCGGCGCAGCCGGATCAACAGCTGTGACACACCGCGTCCGGTACATAGCTGCCGGTAATCTAAAGCTCAACATACAATTAGTCAGCGGCACGCGGCGCCGATGGGAGGTCAGCTGAGCCTCAGCGCTGCAGTGTGCCGGCGGACCGGGGCTGGATCCGTTGTGTGCGGTGACCCTGGTCAGAGGGTAGAGCCGGTTGGGTCAGCGCGAAGAGGCGACACTGCCTGAGGTGTCGGCCTTCGTAACTGTCAGAACACAAGCGGGCGATTTGGTTCGGTTTTTGCGGCGGAGTAGGTGAAGGAAATTTGACCCTCGCATTGCGGGGCGGGCTTGTGGGAAGGAAGTAATTTTGAGTTTTCTAATGTTTATTTTTTATGAGATACCACCTGAACCGCCCACGCTATCGCTTTGGAATTTAGCATGTATTCCATCACATGCTTTGCGCACATTGCACGACACAAAATGTGTTAAGCTTTTAAGGTGGCGGAGCTAGTGTGGGTCAACGTCAGGTCACAATCTCGACTCAATGCAGTTTTTAGATGTACATTAAAAATGTTTCCATATCAGACTACGCAAGATGCGGTTAAGCTTACAAGATATCAGGGGCATGATACCGTTTACCGCATCTCGCAGTTTTGGTTTAGAACAGGTTGTGGGAAGAGGGTCAAACTGATCCGCAACGTCAACTAAGCCCCTTCCCTGCCGCGCTACGAGCGATAGAAAAGTATTTCGCACTGCGGGAGTTCACGAAATGGAAGTACAGTCTGTATGGATGTCCTGATATTGATTGCAAGCATTTCAGCTACATGCTTATTTTGTTTACATTTTGTGTGTTTTCCTCAGGTAGTGGAGATCAGCTATGACAGGAAATGTAGTTTGCATCGATAGCTTTCGAATGGTTTTCTTTATGGGCGCTAAATGATAACGTTATGGTCGAAACGCTCTTAAACCCAAATGACTAACGAATGGCTTGCTTTACGTCTACAACGATAAATTATAAGCTGAGGGTTGGGTGTGAAAAGCTGCGATACCATCTGCTCTTGTTAACAGTTGGAGGAGCAGATGCCGTACGGAACGAAACTGTGTAGATGACTCCTCGACCCGGTACGTTGTGTGTTCTTTTGCTGGGATGTTACACTGAAGACTATTCGTACTTGTAAATGTTGTCTCGTCATCTTGTGCTGAAGCACACGAACTGTTTTAGATCGTGTTCCAGATGCTTGTTTCTTATCCTGACCAGAACATTTCTGCACCATATTTCAGCTGAGGGTCTGATGTGTTGCGTCACCGTTATCTTACTGTGTTGAGGTGTTAGTGTGTTTGTGTGCTGGTGGAAATAAGTGCCCACTCAGATGGGGTAAGAATTTACCGGGACTTCTTGTAACACTACACTGGGCACATCACCACAAAGCCCGATAGGAGAGGTGAGGAAAAAGGTGTGCAATTCCAGCTTTTCCGCTCTGTTCTACGGCGCCAGTGAGAACAGCGCGTAAGAGGGTAGGGGGTAGTGTGTTGCCAGTGGCGGTGCTGCCGTCAGAAGGTGGTAGGTAGTGTTGCCAGTGGCGGTGCTGCCGTCAGAAGGTGGTAGGTAGTGTTGCCAGTGGCGGTGCTGCCGTAGAAGGTGGTAGGTAGTGTTGCCAGTGGCGGTGCTGCCGTCAGAAGGTGGTAGGTAGTGTGTTGCCAGTGGCGGTGCTGCCGTCAGAAGGTGGTAGGTAGTGTTGCCAGTGGCGGTGCTGCCGTCAGAAGGTGGTACGTAGTGTGTTGACAGTGGCGGTGCTGGTGACGGTGCGGACAACCGCTGGAGGTATCCACCGTGTCCTCCACTTCCACCACTGACTGGCACGCACATGCCCGCCGCTCGTGCGCCACGTGTCCGCCGCTCGCGTGCCACGTGTCCGTGGCTCGCGCGCCACAATTACGCCTCTCGTGCGCCACAATTATACCGTTCGTGCGCTACAATTGCGCCGCCCTGGCGCCACCGCGGCGCCGGCCGGCCGGCCGCGTTGCCGGCCGCCGCCGGCATGGCGGGCGGAGACACTGGCAGTCTCAGCCTTGCCCAACACGGCGGCGGCGGCGGCTGGCGTCCGGCCGACATTTCGTCCGCGCTGTGTCGACAGCCGTCGACTGTCGGCCGTGCAGCGGCGCCGCGCGGCCGGCCGACGCCGCCGACCGCTGCCCCCGGCGGCCGCCGCGTGGCACATTCCTCCGGCGGCGACTGCTCGCCGGCCGGCCCCGTCACGTGACGGCGCCGGCACGCGCTGGAAGCCCGGCCGCCGACTGTGACGCGCCGTTCGGCGGAGTCGGCCGTCGGCGGGCGCGCAACGGGCTTCTTCGCGGAACGCCGCGTCGTGTGTTTTATGGCGCACGTGGGCGGCAGGAATGGCATGCTGGAGAATGATTAACACCAATTGAGGTCGGATTATTTTTAGTGTAGCCATGGGCAGTATGGTTAAGCTGGAATGCATTTGTGCTGAGCCGACGTTCTGCGATGCTGAGCATATTTATAAGCAACCATTATGTATGGATGTCTTGTCTCGAACAGTTAACCCTTGGACCCGCCGTATCAAGAGCAGCACCAAGCGAAGGGTGTAGTAGTGCAGGTGAATGATGGATACGACATTGCCCTTTTTGGGGGGAAGAGAAGACAATGCCCAGGAACCAACCGTGTACGTAACGACGAAGTGTGAAAATAGCTGTGGAACAAGTGCCGCATGCATGCCACTGGCCCGGGGAAGGTAAGTTTCCCACTTCACAATCGAAAGATGGTGGGTTCGAGTCTCACCTGTCGCTACTTTACGCCCGCGACCAATCGGCGTGAGAGATTGGCAATGCTACACGACTCCACGGTCGACTTGTCGTAAAACCAATAATCACCATTACGTCACTGACCCCGTCGGTAGCCCAAATGTCTCACTGCACCAAGATTGACGTGTGCACGTGTATCGCTTCGTACACCACTCGTGCTCGAACACTACTTGTTCGGTGCAATGGTATCAGGTATTACGGTGTACACAATTACATGCGATTTCCGGCGTCAATTTCACCGACGAGCTTTGCCGGTAATGATACTTGATGTCAGCGAAGCATGGATATGCCCGTGAACCTACTAGCTAAGCTGGTTAGCCAGTTGGCCATTTGAGTTTGGCGGCGCATCTAACTGACGTGGTGGTGGTGGTGGTGGTGGTGGTGGTCATTCATCATCCCGAGGAGACTGGAAGTGGAGCCAACTGTAGGCGGTGGGATGTTGACGTTTGTAGTGCATGGCTGCCACTCGAGCTGGCAGGGCTGATAACTATTTACGGCGCCAGCATTGTTCCACCATGTGCAGGGCAAATACCAAGGTATTTTGGCTGCGGGTGGTGTGTGGGGGTCCATCGACGACTGTGGAATACCGTGAGAGCCGGTCGACCACCCCCCAATAATGCTAAGGCAATAGGAAAAGTAGCTGACTGGGGAGCCCTCCGTAGTTAGCATGTGATGCGAGACCGTGCTCTTGTGTGGAATGGAGCTGTTCGCAGCCAGGGACATTGTGGTTGCGGGTTTGAACTCGCCTGTGTCCGGTGATCATTTCTCGAAGGGTGTGCATCATCAATGAATTTGCGGCGATCATTTGTTCGGCGGTGATCTGTGTGATGACAAACCGGCCCGGCCTTTCGGCGGGATGAGTTCCAATAAACCAGCATAAAAACCAGCCAGAGCGGCCCATAAAGCCGCTCCGGTTGCGGCCGCCGCCGGGACCTGGGCTGGCGCCGCCGCACTGCTGCCATCTGTTAGTGGGGCGGCGAAGCTGTGCTTGGCGGCGGCAGATCAGATAACGCGGCCGACGCGCATGCCGGGCGAGCCTGACGCGCGACGCGCGTGGGAAGGTCAGGCCGGCGCCGGCGCCGCCGCCGCCGTCTGACCTGACACGGTGCGTGGCGGCAGTCGGCCGTCGTGCCTGCCGGCGGCATCGGCTGATAACGTGGCCGGTGCCCGGCGTCCGCCCGCTCTGCTAACCTTCGGCTCGGGCCCACACGGAAGCCGAGCGCGCGGCCAAAAACGCGCCAGCTAATCGGGTCTGGAGTCTCGCGGCCTAATGCCGACCGCCGAGAGACGTTAATGCTCGGCTTCCGCCGGCGACGCCCGTCACCCCCGGATACCTGTGATGCTGAAGATTTGTGGCGCCGAATTAAGCCGCTAGGATTTTCCTCCCGACGGTCAGCAAAGCGGCCCCAAAGAGTTGTGTGCCGGCGCGCTTGAACTGCTCGTGCTGGGACAATAAACTACGCTAAAATTGTTCCTCTCCACGAAGATGAATAGGTTGACCCTTGCGTGTTGCCACCAGTATGGATGTGGCCCGCCCATGACGTCGCAGTCGTGAAGAGCTCTCGAGTAGCACAGCACGCCTCCAGAATTAATAAGTGGAGTACAGCGCCCAAGCGGGCTGGGTTCTGCCATCATCCTGCCTGCGAGCGCCTACTGTCTTTGCGGACAGTAAGTTCTATGTGTGGCTGGACAGTGTGGCTCCATGTGTAGCTGGACAGTGGGGCTCCACGTGTAGCTGGACAGTGGGGCTCCATGTGCAGCTGGACAGTGGGGCTCCATGTGCAGCTGGAGGTATGTGAGTGGACGTGGGCTCCATGTGCAGCTGGACAGTGGGGCTCCATGTGCAGCTGGACAGTGGGGCTCCATGTGTAGCCGGAAAGTGGGGCTCCATGTGTAGCTGGACAGTGTGTAGCTGGACAGTGGGGCTCCATGTGCAGCTGGACAGTGGGGCTCCATGTGCAGCTGGACAGTGGGGCTCCATGTGCAGCTGGACAGTGGGGCTCCATGTGCAGCTGGACAGTGGGGCCATTGTGCAGCTGGACAGTGGGGCTCCATGTGCAGCTGGACAGTGGGGCTCCATGTGCAGCTGGACAGTGGGGCTCCATGCATAGCTGGATAGTGGGGCTCCATGCATAGCTGGATAGTGGGGCTCCATGCATAGCTGGATAGTGGGGCTCCATGTGTAGCTGGACAGTGGGGCTCCATGTGTAGCTGGACAGTGGGGCTCCATGTGCAGCTGGACAGTGGGGCTCCATGTGCAGCTGGACAGTGGGGCTCCATGTGCAGCTGGACAGTGGGGCTCCATGTGCAGCTGGACAGTGGGGCTCCATGTGCAGCTGGACAGTGGGGCTCCATGTGCAGCTGGACAGTGGGGCTCCATGTGTAGCTGGACAGTGGGGCTCCATGTGTAGCCGGACAGTGGGCTCATGTGCTGGCCGGTGACCGCCGCAGAACCGGTCCAGCGGCGGCTGCCTTTTTCAGCCGGTCGTCGGTATGTAATTGACTAAACATGTCAGTGGGCGAGTGTAAACAGGCGGCTGGAGGACTGCCGGCCGTCCCACACCTACCTCGGCGCCCTGGCACGCCCTGACCAGCGATGACCCGGCCTGACCGGCAATGACCCGTCCTGGCCGGCGGTGACCTGCCTTGACTCGATCTCATCAATCCATCTTGGCCCACTTCAAGCCACCCTGCCCCGCCACCGCCAATCCCAACTGCAGTCGATGCGCCCCTGAACCCCAATAAACAAACAAACACACCGTCATCAGAGCCGTGCGCCGCGCCCCGTCCCACCGTGACCCGCCCTACTACGACCCGCTGATACCAGTCACTCCTGACCCGCTTCTGATCTGCCCCGTCTCGACCCGTAACCCGCCGGCTCCTGACCTGACCATGTCTGGCTCGCCTCGGTCCTGCGGCCACACCAGTCATGTGGTGGACGCGTTGTCCTCACGGCTTCCGTTAGCCTCTCGGGCTTCGTCGGGCCGTCGGTACGGTCGGCGAGTCGCTGCCACGTGGGCTGACCGGAGCCGGTCGTCTGTGTGCTGTGCTGTGTCCGGCTCGGCTCGACTCGGCTGGGCGCAGTCAGATGTGTACGTGTGTATGTGTGTGTGTGTGTGTGTGCGCGATTGTGTGCTGGTCTGCCGCCGTGTCGACACCGTCGACTCCACCTGACGGGGCGGGGCCGACGCCCGCCGGTCGCGTCGGCGGCTCGGGATGGCGCCAGTCTCGCGTCGCTGCCGTCGTTTTGGCTCGTCTCTCGGGCGCGGCGGCGGCGGCGGCGGCGGCGTCGACGGCGTCGGCGGCTGTGCTCCCAGGCCCGGCGGCGCCGGGGGCGGGGGCGGTCCGGCGCCGACCCGAATTACGCGTCCGCCGCCGCCGCCGCCCCGCCGCCGCCGCCTGTCCTCTCATCCATCGCCCGCGGCGCCAGTGTGGCCCTCGGCCCCGCCCCGCTCGCTCGCTCTCTCTGTCAGCGTCTCCCTCTTTCTCTCCGCCGCCTCTATCTCTCCTCTCCTCTCCTCTCCTCTCCTCTCCTCTCTCCTCTCCTCTCCTCTCCTCTCCTCCTCCTCTCCTCCTCTCCTCTCCTCTCCTCTCTCCTCTCGCCCCTCTCCCATCGTCTCTCATCTATCTTCTCTCATCTCTGTCTATGTCTCTGTCTATCTCTGTCTCTGTCTCTGCCTCTGTCTTTCTCCTCTCCATTATCCTCTTTTCTCTCTGTCTCCGTCTGCAGCACGTTGGTAAAGCGGATTGCCGCTGCCGCTGCCGCTGTCGCCGCCGTCGCCGCTGTCGCCGTCGGCGCCGGCCGATGAGATATACCCCGGCCAACGACCGGACCCCCACTGTCGCCATAAAATTTCGCCGCCACCATGCCGTCGGGACTGCGCCGGAGGGTGTGCCGACCTCTGGGGTGGTGGGGGCTGTCCTGGGGCGTGGCGCCTCCGGGGCGGTCCTGTCTTGATTGGTGTGTGGCGCCTCTGGGGCGGCAGTGCCTTGATGGCGTCGGCGGCACCGCATCCCAGGCTGCTGCGGCTGTCGTGACCAGACGCACGACCCACCGGCGAGTGTGCCGACCTCTGGGTCGACGCCTTCCAGGCCGCTGAGGCTGTCGTTGCCAGACGCACGACCCACCGGCGAGTGTGCCGACCTCTGGGTCGACGCCTTCCAGGCCGCTGAGGCTGTAGTTGCCAGACGCACGACCCACCGGCGAGTGTGCCGACCTCTGGGTCGACGCCTTCACAGACCGCTGCGGCTGTCGTGGCCAGACACCGGCTCATCTGAGCCGAACTGGGCGCGGCTGAAGTTGCGACCCGAGGGCCGCCTGTGGGACCCGATGTGCGTTGCTCTGTGCGCCGCAGCGGCGTGACGTGTTCGCCTCTGGTGTTGCAGGCTGCAGCTGCAGCACCTGGTGTCGGCTGGTGTACTTCGAGCGGCGGCGACGCGTCGGCCAGGTGGGCGGCTGGAGCGTGAGGGCGCCGCACCAGAACGTCTTCTACAGTCTGCCGCGCGGCGACGGGCTGGCGCTCAGCTCGGTGGTCGGCCAGAACCCGCAGCCGGAGCCGGACGTGCTGCGCACGCGACAGCACATCGGCAAAGGTACGGCCGGCCGGGCACCGGCGGGCAGACGGAGGTGGTCGGAGCGGCGGGGAGTTAGCCGTATCGGAAGCGTCTGGATGGAGCCGTTATGGGAGCGTTTGGAGGGAGATAGCTGTGTTGGGAGCGTCGGGGAAGCAGCAGTGTTGGGTGCGTCGGGAGGCAGTTGTGTTGGGAGCGTCGGGAGGCAGTTGTGTTGGGAGTGTCGTGGTGACTGCTGTGTTGGGAGTGTCGTGGTGACGGCTGTGTTGGGAGTGTCGTGGTGACTGCTGTGTTGGGAGTGTCGTGGTGACTGCTGTGTTGGGAGTGTCGTGGTGACTGCTGTGTTGGGAGTGTCGTGGTGACTGCTGTGTTGGGAGTGTCGTGGTGACTGCTGTGTTGGGAGTGTCGTGGTGACTGCTGTGTTGGGAGTGTCGTGGTGACTGCTGTGTTGGGAATGTCGTGGTGACTGCTGTGTTGGGAGTGTCGTGGTGACTTGAGTGTCGTGGTGACTGCTGTGTTGGGAATGTCGTGGTGACTGCTGTGTTGGGGGTGTCGTGATGACGGCTGTGTTGGGGGTGTCGGGAGACGGCTGTGTTGGGAGTGTCGTGGTGACGGCTGTGTTGGGAGTGTCGTGGTGACTGCTGTGTTGGGAGTGTCGTGGTGACGGCTGTGTTGGGAGTGTCGTGGTGACTGCTGTGTTGGGAGTGTCGTGGTGACTGCTGTGTTGGGAATGTCGTGGTGACTGCTGTGTTGGGAGTGTCGTGGTGACTGCTGTGTTGGGAATGTCGTGGTGACTGCTGTGTTGGGAGTGTCGTGGTGACGGCTATGTTGGGGGTGTCGTGGTGACGGCTGTGTTGGGGGTGTCGTGGTGACGGCTGTGTTGGGAGTGTCGTGGTGACTGCTGTGTTGGGAGTGCCGTGGTGACTGCTGTGTTGGGGGTGTCGTGGTGACTGCTGTGTTGGGAGTGTCGTGGTGACGGCTATGTTGGGAGTGTCGTGGTGACGGCTGTGTTGGGAGTGCCGTGGTGACTGCTGTGTTGGGAGTGTCGTGGTGACGGCTGTGTTGGGGGTGTCGTGGTGACTGCTGTGTTGGGAGTGTCGTGGTGACTGCTGTGTTGGGAGTGTCGTGGTGACGGCTGTGTTGGGAGTGTCGTGGTGACTGCTGTGTTGGGAGTGTTTCTTGTTGGGGTGCGTGGTGACTGCTGTTTGGGAGTGTCGTGGTGACTGCTGTGTTGGGAGTGTCGTGGTGACTGCTGTGTTGGGGGTGTCGTGGTGACTGCTGTGTTGGGGGTGTCGTGGTGACTGCTGTGTTGGGGTGTGCCGTGGTGACTGCTGTGTTGGGGGTGCCGTGGTGACTGCTGTGTTGGGGGTGTCGTGGTGACTGCTGTGTTGGGGGTGTCGTGGTGACTGCTGTGTTGGGGGTGTCGTGGTGACTGCTGTGTTGGGGGTGTCGTGGTGACTGCTGTGTTGGGAGTGTCGTGGTGACTGCTGTGTTGGGGGTGTCGTGGTGACTGCTGTGTTGGGAGTGTCGTGGTGACGGCTGTGTTGGGAGTGTCGTGGTGACTGCTGTGTTGGGGGTGTCGTGGTGACGGCTGTGTTGGGAGGTGTCGTGGTGACTGCTGTGTTGGGAGGTGGTGCTGTGTGAGTGTCGTGGTGACCTGTGTTGGGGGTGTCGTGGTGACTGCTGTGTTGGGGGTGTCGTGGTGACTGCTGTGTTGGGGGTGTCGTGGTGACTGCTGTGTTGGGGGTGTCGTGGTGACTGCTGTGTTGGGAGTGTCGTGGTGACGGCTGTGTTGGGGGTGTCGTGGTGACTGCTGTGTTGGGAGTGTCGTGGTGACTGCTGTGTTGGGGGTGTCGTGGTGACTGCTGTGTTGGGGGTGTCGTGGTGACTGTTGTGTTGGGAGTGCCGTGGTGACTGCTGTGTTGGGGGTGTCGTGGTGACTGTTGTGTTGGGAGTGTCGTGGTGACTGCTGTGTTGGGAGTGTCGTGATGACGGCTGTGTTGGGGGTGTCGTGGTGACTGCTGTGTTGGGAGTGTCGTGGTGACGGCTGTGTTGGGAGTGTCGTGGTGACGGCTGTGTTGGGAGTGTCGTGGTGACTGCTGTGTTGGGAGTGTCGTGGTGACGGCTGTGTTGGGAGTGTCGTGGTGACTGGCTGTGTTGGGGGTGTCGTGGTGACGGCTGTGGGGCCTGTGTTGGGGGTGTCGTGGTGACTGCTGTGTTGGGAGTGTCGTGGTACTGTGTTGGTGTTGGTGACGCTGTGTTGGGGGTGTCGTGGTGACGGCTGTGTTGGGAGTGTCGTGGTGACGGCTGTGTTGGGAGTGTCGTGGTGACTGCTGTGTTGGGGGTGTCGTGGTGACTGCTGTGTTGGGGGTGTCGTGGTGACTGCTGTGTTGGGAGTGTCGTGGTGACTGCTGTGTTGGGAGTGTCGTGGTGACTGCTGTGTTGGGAGTGTCGTGGTGACTGCTGTGTTGGGGGTGTCGTGGTGACTGCTGTGTTGGGAGTGTCGTGGTGACTGCTGTGTTGGGAGTGTCGTGGTGACGGCTGTGTTGGGAGTGTCGTGGTGACGGCTGTGTTGGGAGAGTTCGGCGCACTGCATTTGTTTATGAAGTATTTCCAGTTGTTGTCGCTAACATATCCGTCTTTGTTTACAAATGTGCGATACTGGCAAATGTCGCCTGTCGTTTCCGAACATTTCTGTGCAAGGGTAAAGCCATGTACATGCTTCTCCGTTTCTCGGAACATCAATGCATTGCGTGTCATTCAGCTGGTGTCATTGCTCCGTAGACTGTGGTGGCCTGGGATGAGTTGTGTTGTCACTGCCGGACGACGTCTCGCTACTGCTGTTGCTGTTATGGGCGCAAAATTACCGAGGCAGCCGACGCACCCTAAAGCACAAATCCTCCAGCACTGCTGTTGCCGCTGTTAACGTGCGCGCCCGCCGCCAGGCATCACGCTGACGCTGGAGGAGGACGGCGTGTGGCTGTACAACCGGAGCGAGCGGCCGCTGTTCGTGTCGTCGCCGACGCTGGACCCGCCGGACGCGTCGTGCGCCGAGGCGGTGCACAAGGTGGCGCCCGGCTTCTCGCTGCTGGTGTACGAGCCGCGCGTGGCGGCGCTGTGTCGGCGCCTGTGGCAGCCGTGCGACGGGCCGCGCAACATGAACAGCGTGACGGTCAGCTTCGCCAAGGGCTGGGGGCCGCGCTACAGCCGGCGCAGCGCCGCCGAGTGTCCGTGCTGGCTGGAGCTGTGGCTGTGCGGCGCGGCCGTGCTCGCCGACACGCCGGCGTAGCCGCCGCCCTCGCCGTCACTAGTCAGAGCCGGTGGGCGCGTGTATCGGCCGCGCCCCCGGGCCGGGTGCCGCCGCAATTTGTCGGAAGTGTATGACCTCGTTTTGGTCCGGTCGCGACAACACTAATGCTACGAACACCTCTGAGCCGACGGCGTCGCGTTGCAAGCTTGGCGAACGTAGTTCGACGCTTGACGGCCGAAAGCCGGCGAAAATCAACACGGAGACGCGGCCACCTGTTTCGCGTTGGTTATGTGTGTGTGGAGGTCCAGTCGCCCGGAGAGTCGAACGGAAAGCGAAGCGCCGCCGTGAGATGTCGCCGGCGTGCGAGCACCAGCTGCGGGATTGACGAGCCGAGTTGCAGAGCGGCGAGCTGTTTTCTTGCCGGGCGTGCGCGCCGGTCGCGCCGCTCGCCTGTCGCGGCGGCCGGCGGAGGCTGCGCGCGCGCGGCGCGTTTTACCGTCGGACGATGCGGCGGCCGGCGTTCGCGCGCCAGCGTGTTAACCGGTGCTTCCTTGGACGTGCCTTGGGCGAGGTGGGCTGGCGGGCGGGGCGGTGTCTGTCGCGACAGGCGGCCGCCCCTCGCAGCTAGCTGGACCGGCGTTGTCGGCCACTCCGGCGCAGTCAGGTCAGCCGGGCGGGCGCCCGTCGACCCTCGTGTGATGATGCCACAGATATTGTGTTATGTACAAAATTTTATATATGGTGAATACATTTGATACTGTGACGCTGAGCGGCGTGTGTTGGCTGCGGCGGTGGCGCGGCGGGCGCTGGTGGCGAGCTGTCGCGCGCGGGGCGGAACAGACCCAGGCTTCCGGTATGTTGATTCGTCCCCGCTGTATCCAGCCGTAATCGGCTTAATTGTAGTGGGCATTTGTTTGGTTAGCTCACCGTGTGTGGCATCAAACAACTGGTCTGCCCTTGGACCCTGGCGACGTCGATTTCTCAAAGCAAAACAAACAATCAGGCGAGCCGCATTCCTTCCGAACTCGAAACCTCCGCGGCCTTACGTCCCAGGCTGCAGCCTGCAGCGCCGCGCAACCCGATCGCTGACTGTGGTGTGCACGTGCAGGTGGGCGGGTTCCTGAGGTGCAAGCTCACCAGGAGACATTGGTGTCTTCTGGTGCGCCTGCGCCGGGAAACAAGCAAACCAAGCAAAACTAAAGCAAATAAGCACCAGAAGACCTGGCGCTTCTGCGACGTGCCGCCGAGCCTGCGTCAGCCAGCGTCGCAACTCACCCGAGTGGAGTCGTGGAAGGCGAAATTCCGCGCTAGTACCGAGGGTTGAACCAGGGACCTCAACTGTTACAAGATGAACGTGCTATGCACGAGGGCACCGCCTCTCCATGCGGGCCCAGTTAGCCGATACCCAGACAGCGGATCGACGCCGCTGGATCCTGGAGCTCGTTTTCAACTCCAGGCGACAAGGTAGCGATGCGGGCGGAACCGCAGGGTGTGGCTTCCTGTCTCCGCGGACGTCTGACACTGGAGACGGTGAGTCAGCACTTGTGACAATTTATTTAAATGTTCACTAGCTCCATGCGGTGCACTTACACTGTTCGAATGGACTTTGAGCGAATTTTGAGGACATCCCCTGCACAGAATACATGACGCCTACGGCCCAGTCCATAGAACGCGCTATCTATTGGGATGTTCACAATGAAGAAAAGAGCTGTGCTTGGAACGTCAAGATTGAACACCACCGTACTGCTGCTGGTGCTGCAGAGGCTCCTTGCAGTAGGAGTCTGTCTGGCAAGCCGGCGGGTGGCGCCGTTTGTGGCGCTGCCGCAGCAGACGGTGATCAGACTCCGCCGCAGCAGACGATGGTCAGACTCCGCCGCAGCAGACGGTGGTCAGACTCCGCCGCAGCAGACGATGGTCAGACTCCGCCGCAGCAGACTGTGGTCAGACTCCGCCGCAGCAGACGGTGGTCAGACTCCGCCGCAGCAGACGGTGGTCAGACTCCGCCGCAGCAGACTGTGGTCAGACTCCGCCGCAGCAGACGATGGTCAGACTCCGCCGCAGCAGACGATGGTCAGACTCCGCCGCAGCAGACGGTGGTCAGACTCCGCCGCAGCAGACTGTGGTCAGTCTCGCCACAATGGTCAGACTCCACCGCAGCAGACGGTGGTCAGCTCGCCGCAGCAGACGGTGGTCAGACTCCGCCGCAGCAGACGTGGTCAGCGCGACGGTGATCAGTCTCGCCGCAGCAGACGGTCAGACTCCCCGCAGCAGACGGTGGTCAGACTCCGCGCAGCAGACGGTGGTCGGACTCCGCCGCAGCAGACGGTGATCAGACTCCGCCGCAGCAGACTTGGTCAGACTCCGCCGCAGCAGACGGTGGTCAGACTCCGCCGCAGCAGACAATTGTCAGACTCCGCCGCAGCAGACGGTGGTCAGACTCCGCCGCAGCAGACTGTGGTCAGACTCCGCCGCAGCAGACGGTGGTCAGACTCCGCCGCAGCAGACGATGGTCAGACTCCGCCGCAGCAGACGGTGGTCGGACTCCGCCGCAGCAGACGGTGGTCAGACTCCGCCGCAGCAGACGGTGGTCAGACTCCGCCGCAGCAGACGGTGATCAGACTCCGCCGCAGCAGACGGTGGTCAGACTCCGCCGCAGCAGACGGTGGTCAGTCTCCGCCGCAGCAGACGGTGGTCAGACTCCGCCACAGCAGACGGTGGTCAGACTCCTCCGCAGCAGACTCTGATCAGTCTCCGCCGCAGCAGACGGCGGTGCCCCCCCCGACACCGCAGCGCCGACAGACGGGTTTGACGCCGCCGGCGGCGTCAGCTGACTGTTTATGCTCGGCTGTCGGCACGGCGACGAACGTGGCACGCCGGTGACGGACAATGCTCGCTTGGTGAGAGCCGGCCGCCGGCTGGCGTCAGCAGCCGTCAGTCTGACACACGTCTGTCGGCCTGCCGCAGTGTCACCTGGCACAGACCGGGAGTGCCACCTGACACGGGCCGGGAGTGTCAGCCGAGTGTGTCAGCTAGCAGATCACGTGTGTCAGCTAACAGACCAAGTGTGTCAACTAACACAGACTAAGTGTGTCAGTTATCACAGATCGAGCGTGTCACTTATCACGGACCGATCATGTCAGTTGCCATAGACCGAATGTGTCAGCTACCACAAATCTGGCGTGTCAGTTGCCGCAGACCGGGCGTGCCAGATAACAGACAGAGCGCGTCGGTTACCGCAGGCCGAGTGTGTCGGTTGCCATAGATCGCGAGTGTCAGTTATCACAGACCGAGCATGACGGTTACGAAGTGTTGAGTAAGTCAGTTATAGCATCCCTGACGGCGCTGGAAGACTGCCAACGATGTCGGTACTCCTCGTTTCGTCCATCATGTGACTTAGATAGAACTGTTGCTACGGACAACGATATAAAATCATGTAAAGACAATCCGATAGAATCTGAACCTTGTGTTCCCGGACTCTTGTGCTGTAGATGTAGTACCCCGTATAATAATTTATTCGTCCATTGAGCCAGGTGTGAAAATGTAAATTGTGATAGTATGAATATGGATGGAGGAGCATGACAAGAGAGCCAGGATGGATGGACGGACGGACAGGGTGAGCATGGCGGTTACATGGGACGGACCGACATAGGGTGACCACGATGGTTACATGGGACGGACCGACATAGGGTGACCACGATGGTTACATGGGACGGACCGACATAGGTGACCACGATGGTTACATGGGACGGACCGACATAGGGTGACCACGATGGTTACATGGGACGGACCGACATAGGACCCGATGAAGTTACATGGGACGGACCGACATAGGGTGACCACGATGGTTACAGGACAGACGGACATAGGGTGACCACGATGGTTACATGGGACGGACCGACATAGGGTGACCACGATGGTTACATGGGACGAACCGACATAGTGACCACGATGGTTACATGGGACGGACCGACATAGGGTGACCACGATGGTTACATGGGACGGACCGACATAGGGTGACCACGATGGTTACATGGGACGGACCGACATAGGACCACGTGACCACGGGACGGTCCGACATAGGGAGATGGGACGGACCGACATATGGTGACCACGACGGTCACAGGGGATGGACCGACATAGTGACCACGATGGTTACATGGGACGGACCGACATAGGGTGACCACGATGGTTACATGGGACGGACCGACATAGGGTGACCACGATGGTTACATGGGACGGACCGACATAGGGTGACCACGATGGTTACATGGGACGGACCGACACAGGGCGACCACGACGGTCACAGGGGACGGACCGACACAGGGTGACCACGATGGTTACATGGGACGGACCGACATAGGGTGACCACGACGGTCACAGGGGACGGACCGACACAGGGCGACCACGACGGTCACAGGGGACGGACCGACACAGGGTGACCACGACGGTAACAACTGACCAACATAGGGTGACCATGACGGTTACAAGGGACGAAGACCATAAGTGACCACGACGTTTGCAGGGACGGACCGACACAGGGCGACCACGACGGTCACAGGGGACGGACCGACACAGGGTGACCACGACGGTAACAACTGACCAACATAGGGTGACCATGACGGTTACAGGGGACGGACCGACACAGGGGGACCACGACCACCCACCGGGCAGTGCTCCGCTACCCACCCACCGGGCAGCTCCACCGTAGCGGCATGCGACCGGCGGCGCCGGCCGGCGCCGGTGTCGGCGCCGGTGTCGTCAGGCCAGACGCAGAATGCGGCCAGCCCGGCCCGGCTACGCAGTTTGCGCCGTCGGCCCGCCGTCGGTCGGCCGTCGGCCGCCTCTGGCATCCGAGTCGGTCGCCGAGCTGTGTATATAATGGCCGTCGATACATACATATAGCGGCGTCACGATCGTCCAAATAAACGCGCGGCTGAGCCGGACTGCTGCTGTCACACCGGCACACACGTGCACGCCGCTGTTACACAGCCACACACGTGCACGCTGCTGTTACACAGCCACACACGTGCACGCCGCTGTTATACCGGCACACACGCACACGCCGCTGTTGCACAGCCACACACATGCACGCTGCTGTTACACCGGCACACACGTGCACGCCGCTGTTATACCGGCACACACGTGCACGCTGCTGTTATACCGGCACACACGTGCACGCCGCTGTTACATAGCCACACACGTGCACGCCGCTGTTACACAGCCACACACGTGCACGCTGCTGTTACACAGCCACTCACGTGCACGCTGCTGTTACACAGCCACACACATGCACGCCGCTGTTACACCGGCACACACGCACACGCCGCTGTTGCACAGCCACACATATGCATGCCACTGTTACACAGCCACACACATGCACGCTGCTGTTACACCGGCACACACGTCACGCCGCTGTTAACCGGCAGACACCACCCGCTTACACACCCACACGCACACGCCGCTGTTGCACAGCCACACACATGCACGCTGCTGTTACACCAACGCACGCCGCATATACCGGCACACACGTGCACGCTGCTGTTATACCGGCACACACGTGCACGCTGCTGTTACATAGCCACACACGTGCACGCTGCTGTTACACAGCCACACACGTGCACGCCGCTGTTACACAGCCACTCACGTGCACGCTGCTGTTACACAGCCACACACGTGCACGCCGCTGTTACACCGGCACACACGTGCACGCCGCTGTTACACAGCCACGCACGTGCACGCTGCTGTTACACAGCCACACACATGCACGCTGCTGTTACACCGGCACACACATGCACGCCGCTGTTACACAGCCACGCACGTGCACGATGCTGTTACACAGCCACACACGTGCACGCCGCTGTTGCACCGGCACACACGTACACGCCGCTGTCACACCGGCACACACGTGCACGCTGCTGTTACACAGCCACACACGTGCACGCTGCTGTTACACCGGCACACACATGCACGCCGCTGTTACACAGCCACGCACGTGCACGATGCTGTTACACCGCCACAAGCGTGAACCTCTGCTTCTACGCCGCCACAAAGTGCACCGCAGGTGGGGCGATGGCGATGCGGACCCTTCGGACTACAGCCAGACTACAGCCGGACTACGGTCGGTGTTCCTCACCGAACGTCCACAGACCACCCGGCCGAGGTCGCGGCCGGTACGACAGGGTCACTGAACTATGACCGCCGCCACTCGATGCCCCCCCTCCCCCTCGGCCGGTGCGGACGACCGCTGACCGGACGTTTATTGTTGTTTGCCTCTCGGCAGCGTCCACAGCGCCGGGTGCGCGCTCACTTGGGCGGCTCGGCTTGGGCGGATCGGCCACCGGCGGAGCAAAGTTTGGCGGTTTTCCAGGGAGGTGTCTGGACGCCTGACACTGTGGCTGTCGGGAAGCCGCGAACAACCGCCAGCGAATCCTCAAAATAGCCGGCGGCCACTGGAAGCGGTGCGATTGTCAGTTTGTGGAACGCACACCCAGGACTCCAACTGGCGCTGGGTTTAATTTGTTTGGTTCGGGTTATAACACGCGGTGGCGTGGCAAGGGGCCAAAATGAACGGAATGCGCCTTTCTCAGCCTCCGGGGTCAAGGTGAGACGAAACCTTTCTGTCGGCGTGTACTTGGCGCTGCTCAGAGTTTGATTTCGCTTAGTTTCTGCAGGGGTAGTATCCCCCCGCCACTAAAACGTGTGGTTGCTTAACCACATCCTTTTAATTCGGTGTACGTCTGTACGAGGCAGAATTTCCAAGGCCGAACTTGTGGGTTTGTTTTATATTCGTTGCATCCGCACGTTGGGGAAGCTGCCCAGCTTGGTCTGCATTTTCGAAATAGAGATTGTGTAATCATGGGCGTAGTTAGCAGGGGTGTGGGGGTGAGGACGGCGCCCCCTCTGACTGGAGATGGGGTTGCCCGGGAGACTTGGGGGATGGAGCAGTTTGCTAAATGATGAACTAGAGCAATTCTCAAACTGAGGAAGCATCTCAGGGGCGAATCTAGGAACTGTCATGGGGGCACATGTCCGGAGGGACTCCGCTTCGAAGAAAGAACCCGGAGAGGGGCCTTTGCCTTCTGAGGGGCGCTTCTGGCTGACACAAATCTGATGGGGGAGTGGGGTGCACCCGAGCCTTTCCAAAGGGGCGCCTTTTCCAGACCGGATTGGCACTAACATTCCATGGGGATGGGCACATTTATCTAGTACTCCCCTTGTATCCGCTCCTGATATACGGTGCACTGCACAACATCTAAAATGGCACTAATGCTTCGCAACCAGGATTTCACCGCATGAGTGTCACTTTGGAAAATTGATTAGGGGTGTCCGGCAATCGATGTCTTTACGACATTTTTCTCCGGAGATGCGCACCATCAATCCCCCCCCCACAAAAAAATGAGCGCAGTGGCGTAGGCAGGATTTGGTTCCGGGAGACGAACATTTGAATAGACCCCCTACTATCTACTTAGGACCCCCACTTTTCGAAACTCATCGGATTTCGATCATTTTCGAAGTGTCCTTATATCTACATATATAAGTGACATTTTTCAACGCTTGGACCCTGTACATCAGGTCAGAAGTCATTCCTTCGGCCTGGTCCCCTCCATCAGCCCGGGTGCCCTTCATATTGGCCCTCTCCGTCAGCTCGGGACCCTTCCAACGATCCGGGGCACCTCCGTCGATCTAGAAGCCACTCACATTAGCCCAGCCAAGGGCCCTCGACATCTTCCCAAGAACAATCTCTGTCTACACCAAGTCTTCTTCGGTCGGATCCTTTTCCGTCAGCCACGGTCCCTTTTCGTCGGTCCAGGGCCTCTTGTTGATCCAGGGCTCTTCATGTCGGCACATGGGTCCCTTGCGGGCCCCTGCTCTGACACCTTGAGAGGTCCTAGCGGGACCCTCAAGGCGGTCGCCTGGAGGGCCGCGGGGCGGAGTTCAGTACTCATTTTTTAAAGGTTGCAGGGAATATTTCAGTCGACAATGTATTGTCTATTTTCCACTAAATTATTGCAGCCGTAAGTTATCCGCTAGCATGAGGTTGTCTATTCGAAAGTCGTCTTCAACACAAGCGTAACAGTTTTGACTCTAAGGTCGCTGACGAAATCACGTGATCACGATGAATCCAGAAATTGTGTGGGTGAGGGACGTTGAGCCATTGCAATGGGGAGGGACGACTCGTGACTCAACTTATTGCATTCTTAAGGATATGTAACGGCCATGTGCAAAGAGGAAAGAACTACAAACGTAGATATTCGCGTTAGTATTCTTGGCTATATTTATTTACACCTGGTCTACATCCCCCCTAAAAAAAAACCAGTTAGGTAGTTGGTGACCTACGTGGTCACCTACCTGGTCACCTGTGACCGTGGTCACGGATGACATATTATGTGCTGCAGGTACCTATGTATTTACTACGCAAGAACACTCGCAATTGTTTCCCGCCCAAGTGTCAATGTCTGGATGCATAATTGCAATTTTCTCCAATTCTATTAGTCGCAGCCCAACGATGTGATTATAATATACACTCCTGGGGCACCAATGAATAAGAAGCAATGTTGTTGGAAAAGATTCACGTTTCGATATTCTTTCCGTGGAACGTTACCTACGAGTTTGTCACCATTTCAGTGCATTGGATATGGCAATTTCTACAACCAATTTCATCACGTTTGTCTGGTACTCTTGGAGCCGTGGTGGAAAAACCACGCCGTCTTAGCCTTTCTTGAACATTTTACGATAATGTGGCTATGTTGAGAAAATATTATCATAATTATTAAACGGATAAAAATGCGCAAGCCCTCTGCAACTAACTCTAAAGACGGAGAAACCTGCAAAATATTGCCTACTGCTACGCCTTCATTATTGCTTCAAAAGTATTCATTGAATATGATCCTTTTTAAGCACCCAGCCTTCCAGTGGCACTTGCACATCATCACCGTTTGCGCCGGCGTCTACGCTCGTTCGTGCAACACAGACCGAGTGCTGGAGCTGCATGACATCCCATCAGATAGAGTACTGGAGGTGCGTGACATCCCCGTCAGATTGAGTGCTGGAGCTGTGGCACATCCCCGTCATATAGAGTGCTGTAACTGAATGACATCCCCGTCAGATTGACCGCTGGAGCTGCGCGACATCCCTGTCAGATTGACTGCTGGAGCTGCGTGACATCCCCGTCAGATTGAGTGCTGGAGGTGCGTGACATCCCCGCCATATTGATTGCTTGAGCTGCGTGACATCACCAGGCGCGCACCCAGGATTTTTCCATGGGGGGGGCGGACCGAAAAGGGCACTTGGCCGGCTCCAAAAGGGCACTTTGCGGCCCGGAGCACACTGGAAGGTTTGCTGACCGTGGGGGGCCTGAATTTTCCATGGGACACGTTATATGTTATAGCACCATTTAGGGACACGTTATATGTTATAGGGCAGAGTTCACGGTACAGCACAAGGCACAGGGCAGGGTGCAGGGAAGGGCACAGGGCACTTTTAGATCAAAAGGCACCTAATTGGGACAGGCATAGGACAGGAAATGGCACAGGGGAATGTCATTGTTAGGCCAAAAGGGCAGTTTTGGGTCCAAAGGGCACCTTTTGCACAGGCGGGGCACATAAGGCAGGTGATTTTTGGGCTAAATTTGGGGCATTCCGGCCAAGAGGGCACTTTTCGGTCAAAAGAGCACTTTTGCCAAAAGGGCACTTTGGTCTCATGGGGGGCCCGGGCCCCCTGCCCCCCACTCCGGTGCGCCTATGGACATCACCGTCAGATTGACTGCTGGAGCTGCGTGACATCCCCGTCAGATTGAGTGCTGGAGCTGCGTGACACCCCCGTCAGATCGCCCCTCCCAGCTGCCGAGAGCCGCCGTCCGAGCGGCGCCGCCGCGCCCCGCCAATCTCCGTGTGCACGCGGCGCCGACGACGCCGGCACAGGTACCGACGCAATCCCGCCAATGGCCAGCTAATTGAATAAGCGGCCGCCGCGTGTCGGCGCCAGCTGATTCCGGCCGATATGGCGGCGAGCACGCGCGCGCCGCGCCGGAAAGGTGGCCGGCCGGCGCCAGGTCGATTGGACTCGCCCGCCGCCAGGTCGATTGGACTCGCCCGCCGCCGGTGCGGCGGCGGGCGCCGGTCGGCTGAGGTGCGGCGGATGCTGGCGTGCGCCGCGGCTGTCCGCACACCCCCTCCCCGCAGACCGGATGCTGCTGCTCCCGGTGGCGGCGCCCTTCCGCACGTGGCGTTTCAGACTGTGACCTGAGTTGACCTGGACTGACCATCAGACGTGGTCGGTACGCGGACCGGTGTCTGATGGTCACCGGCGGTGAAAAACTGAAAACTGTGTAGCCATCGAGAAGAATGTTCACCACCTAGAAAAACCTACACTCAAGAAATGAATCAGCGCAATGGAAGTTGGATTCATTATGGTACGAAGAAAGTGAACCAGCAATCAAGACGACAACGCACGGACGAATCCGAACAAGGACATCACTATTCAGCATTCCTTTTTATTGTATAATTGATATGGACGATCCTTGTCATTGATTTCTCACCACCCTTCCATTCCTTAACCTGATACCTACCCACGTCCTCGTTGCAGTCTATTGAGCCGGCGCCGACTGGCTGCAGTGCTCTAGAATGCAACGTCCCTAATCCCTACGTCCTTTCAGCTATTCAGCTGACCTATTTATTCATATCCATCCTGTGCAATAATAGCCACCAGCTGCGTGGATGTACTTGTAAGTAAATATCGGGTGGGCAGGCCGGTTCCGGTAACTGGAGCAGGTAATGACCTGATAAAGTGCTCCAATATGGTTGACCTGAGGTCAAATGGCGGATCTGGCATCTGTATTACATCATTAGTAATGTCCAAAACATCATTAATCCCAATTTTGGAGCATTTAAACACAATCACAGCGATCCAAAACGATGAAAAGCCAAGCCACGCAAAACCAGGAAATTTTGGTATTTTGACCTGATGTGACCTTGAAGATATTGACCTAAGGTCACGAAATTTGCACACAATAGAGTTCACTATCGTGCCCATCCAGCCTGCGAACTTCGTTGTTCTAGCCTTCATAGGAACCGAGATCTTAGGGGGCGGAATCCGCCCCCCTCCAGTGCGCGTAATTTTCAGAGGCCCTCCAGGGCGCGTGTTAAAAAGCCCAACTAAGAAACATACTGACCAAACTGACCAAGCTAACCTAAACTGACCAAACATATCCAATTTGTTTGCTTGATGGAGGCAAATGCGTGTATTTTTCTTCTTTTTACTACCTTAAAGCACAATAATACCGAAACAAAATTTCCCAAAAAAAGTTCACAATGTTTTTATCTTTGTTCAAAAGACTTTTTTTCAAAAGTATCTTAGGTTAGGTTAGGTTAGGTTCGGTTAGACTGGGTCAGGTTGCTTTTGAATTGTCAGAATTTTCAGAAAATAAAATGCTCCACATTTTTTCCTCGAAATATAGTTTGTGTTAGGTTAGCTTAGGTTATGCTCCATTTTTCAAAAATATTTCCTTTTATGCTATGTTAAAGCACTGCACTTAAAGCCCCTTTCTGACATTACTTTGTTCACAACATGAAAAGTAAACATTTGCAAAGAAAGTAAGTGGTCCTATCATCTTAAATCACCTTCATAATCATCTTATTCTTTTTTTAAAAAATCCTCCCAAAAACACCTCTTAAGACAAATGCACCACAAATTTTGAGCGGCACAATACACCGCCCAAAACCATTGTCCCAGAAATGAATTCTTATCCCCACAAAATAATCTGCAACTGGCATAGCCCACCACGGTTGTTAGTGTCCATAGCTGAATAATGATGCCATAAAATAATAATTAAGTTTTTTGTCCAAGAGCAATACCACATATGCCTTGCTAAGCCTGTCAAGTATGGTATGTTGTCAAGCTCAGGTATGTTGGTTATTGTAGCTTGAGGGTGCATCAACTGCGTAAGTCATAGAGCGCCCGTATTTCAGGGGTGCATGCAGAGAGGTTGGCAAGATGCTGACATAATTAGATGGACGCCATGTGGAAATACATTTGGTATGAAGACACACTCACCTTGTTCAGACTATGACTGGCTTGTGACTGGATTCAGAGGTTCTCTTGATCCCTCTTTTTCACTGAAATCTTGCCGCACGACTGCACCGATCCGCACACCATCGTATCCCAAACCAAAATGGCCGAAATTCCGCAGTTGTTTCGTTAAGCAGCGCTAAGGTGCTAATGTTCCCGTTATTTTTCAACGCTGCTCATTTTAACTACCCAGGTGCTAACTGTGAGCAGCCATAGAGCGTTCAAACTCGCGCCAAAAATATCGAACTGTAATAGTGCTAGATATGAGCAGTTGAATTATTCTGGACTGCTTGACATAACACCCATGGCTGCTAGGATCAAGCATCCTCATTCTTGCAGTCTAGCATCTGCAGGCTAGAATTAGCCCCTTCCCAGCCAAATAGTATATATGGTGCTTGTTATTGCTTGAAAGGTGCTTGTTACTAGCATCCTCACCGAACAGCGTTGGTGGAAGCAGCCATTTAGCATGCGATTAGCAGCAAAAGTGCTAATCATATTTTACAGTGTAGCTCGAATCGTCCAATTTCTTGTGTGTGTCATCATGTCCTTTGTTGAGACTAGACGTGGTCAACTGCTCGCCCAAGCCTCTTCGGGACCCAATGCACCTCGTGGGTCCGTCACTGCAGATGAGTCACAATGTTAGGGAACGATTAGTTGGAGTGGCTTATTTTCTTATGAGACAGAACCTCACAGAGCAAGGCTTGACTCATAATTGACTACGACGTGGGGTCAAATCTCAGACTTTCTGAGCACTTCCCTATCCCAGCAGTGCTTCAGCAGTGGAAAATGCAACTTGACTGAAAAGGTGGAGAGGGAGACGCGGTCACGAGTGAGAGGTTACCACCCCGTCACTCATGACTGCCCATTGTATGAGGTTGAGGTTCCATCGTATGAGGTTCAAAACTTATCGAGATACAAAACAAGAAACATTTGATATCATCTGAAGCGAAATCAACGCGGCATTTTCCTTATTTAAAAAACAAGCATTTCCAATGTTCGCATTTGCAATGCCGGCGAACATTTGCATACCCGAACCCGGAGTGGGTGCCAGCGCACACGCGGACGACGACACCTACGCAATCGTAAACTACACACCGTGATGATGACGGCCATCATCGTGTACAATATCACTAATGGCCGACCGACGGACGGCACCTGAGCGGACCCGCTGGCGGACTGCCCCGCGGGCATATCTGCGCCCACCCGACAAACCGCCGCCACAAACACCACCACACTGCACCATTATCGGCCGTCAGAGTGAGGCGCCGGTGTCTGGCGTGCCCGCCACGTCCGGCTCGATCCTGCGGCCGGCTGTCGCGCCGACGGCCGGGTGGACGAGCGGCGGCTGGACGGTCGTTAGTCGGTCTCGTCAGCGGCGCCCGCCAATCGGCGGCGTCGACAGAGCGGCCTCGCGCGCACACAGCGTGCGATCGACTTCGCGGCAAACACAAATAAGCCGACGGAAGAAACGCCGGGTCGGTGCAACGCGATCGCGCCGCGCTGTGGTGGGGGTGGGGAGGCGGGGGGGGGGGCGTCGAGCGGTAGCCACATGCCATCAGCGGCGGCGCCGGAGCTCGTCTGCGGCGCACCGCGGTGGGTGCTGGAATGCGCTGCGCCAGCGTCGGATGTCGTGTCGAGTTGCATCAGTGCTCGGAATGTCCGCGGACGCAACGTCCAACGCCCTCGGTCACGCGCGAAGGAACGCGCCCTCGGTCACGCCCGGTGAACTCCGAGTTAAGTGCAAACCGTTTGAGGTGGTGATTGCGTTGGAGGTGGCCACTAGAGCGGCAGGCTAACGCACGTTCGGTTTTCATTCTCGTCCGTAGTTCCGTGAGCGTCACCGTGGCTGAGGACGCGAGGGGACGCTCCCTGCGAACTCCGTGGAGGTTAGTCTTACACTTGCGGCGTTGCATGGTAAACATCTGCTTAAAACCCTCTCGCCCCTATTCTCTACACAAAATCTCACAAGGTCCATGACAAGCATGGGTGTAACCACGGTTTCGAAATTGTGTGTTGGGGGACAAACCAGGGACGCGGTAAGTCTGGACAGGACAGAGGGTAGCCCGCATATTCCGCCCCTCCAAAACTTGGGTGTTAGCCACTTTATTTTCAATGGGTGGTTTTCTATATTCTATGCTGACAGCGGCATGGCTTTAGACCGGGACATTTCCTTGAAACGGCGATGTCGGACGTCACCTGTCAGCTGAACATGGAAAACAGTCTGATACCATGTGCTACCACTGTAGATACCTCAAATGCTTTTGACTCTGTCAAGAATATACCGGGCGGGGATGGCCAAGTGGTTAAGGTGTTGGGCTCTGGTACCAAAGGTCATAGGTTCGACACTAGCGCCGCTCGGAGCATTTCCCAATCCCGCGGCCAGCCGGCGAAGCAGTGTGGGCGGCGCAATTAGCGGGGAATGTGCAGAAAGTGCGTCGTGAATCGCCCAATAAACAAACAAACAAACCGTCAAGCATATACTCATATACTCTGTCTCAGCTTATTGGAAAACTTGACTGATTCGGCATAGATTCACGTTGCAGTTAGAAAATTGGCCACGCGGGCCATCTCAGTGCGTTCAGGGCGATCTCAGCTGTACGCTGCTGAGCTACAGGGTCGTTCAGGGTTCGTTGCTGGGACCGGTTCTGTTTCTGTTATTTGCCAACGATGTTCCACCGCATTTTGCTGATTGCAAGGTTGTTATGAATATAAATATGAATGAATGCCGACAACGCGCAGTTCATTCACTGTTGTCGCCCAGCGACCTTTCTGGCCTGAACTCGCAAGTACGGAGACGACCCTTAAAATTGTTGGCGCACGGATTGCGGATAGCAGTATAAAGATTAAAACTGATAAAACTGACATTGCGCTGGTTCGAACATGTCAGCGAGGCATTCATCTAGATGACTTCTCTGACAATCTTAGGGGCACCCACATCCATACGTCGCCGTCTCTGAAATTGTTGGGCACGGTTGGACATGGACATGTTGAGCATGCTGTGTTGGGAATGCTTGTGGACTACATCATGACGTGGACAGCACATGCATCTCTGGTGGTGTGCTGCTGTTACGCTACACTTTCTTGGGTATCACAATTTTCGTTTCGACTCCCAGTGGAAGTAATCTGTTTCAAGTCACTTGTATCCCACATGTCATGTAGACATGTAAGCATCAAGTTTAGAATCGTTTCCACATGTCATACCCTGCTTGACGGTGCTCGGTGGGTGTCGGATCACACCACGGTACCGAGTTAGAAAGTATGGAATCAGTGTGCTCTCTGTACACTGTGGTAATGCACGCTCTGTTCTCACTGTGTGCTAGTAATGCACTGACAGATCACGGTCTCTATATTCACTGTGCACGGTCTGACTATGCACGCTGCTCACTAGAGCCTTGCCCTGACGCGACTGGCCCTGTCGGGGCGAACAGTCGGGAGTGGGTCGCGCGTCCGTAGTGCCGTAACCGTAAACCCCGGCCCGCGCTCCGCACTTGCGACACATGCTCAATACATACTGCCGCAGGCGAACCGATCATGTGTCACCTCTCTTGCGTGATGTTAAATGGCCGACTGTTGATGACCGGGTATCGGAACGTGACCCGCCAATGATGAACCGCATACTGCACCATCCGCGCGCTCTCGGCACTGTGCGATCGGGTGGTGTATGCGAGTGACGTTCGCGTCACGGTGACACTCGGGACACACGGCGTCCGCGCCACAGTGACACTCGGGACACACGGCGTCCGCGCCACAGTGACACTCGGGACTCACGGCGTCCGCGCCACAGTGACACGTCGGGACACACGGCGTCCGCGCCACATGACACTCGGGACACACGGCGTCCGCGCTACAGTGACACTCGGGACACACGGCGTCCGCGCCACAGTGACACTCGGGACTCACGGCGTCCGCGCCACAGTGACACTCGGGACACCGCGTCCGCGCCACAGTGACACTCGGGACACACGGCGTCCGCGCCACAGTGACACTCGGGACCACGGCGTCCGCGCCACAGTGACACTCGGGACACACGGCGTCCGCGCCACAGTGACACTCGGGACACACGGCGTCCGCGCCACAGTGACACTCGGGACACACGGCGTCCGCGCCACAGTGACACTCGGGACACACGGCGTCCGCGCCACAGTGACACTCGGGACACACGGCGTCCGCGCCACAGTGACACTCGGGACACACGGCGTCCGCGCCACAGTGACACTCGGGACTCACACGGCGTCCGCGCCACAGTGACACTCGGGACACACGGCGTCCGCGCCACAGTGACACTCGGGACTCACGGCGTCCGCGCCACAGTGACACTCGGGACACACGGCGTCCGCGCCACAGTGACACTCGGGACTCACGGCGTCCGCGCCACAGTGACACTCGGGACTCACGGCGTCCGCGCCACAGTGACACTCGGGACACACGGCGTCCGCGCCACATTGACACTCGGGACTCACGGCGTCCGCGCCACAGTGACACTCCGGGACTCACGGCGTCCGCGCCACAGTGACACTCGGGACACACGGCGTCCGCGCCACAGTGACACTCGGGACTCACGGCGTCCGCGCCACAGTGACACTCGGGACTCACGGCGTCCGCGCCACAGTGACACTCGGGACACACGGCGTCCGCGCCACAGTGACACTCGGGACTCACGGCGTCCGCGCCACATTGACACTCGGGACACACGGCGTCCGCGCCACAGTGACACTCGGGACACAGGCGTCCGCGCCACAGTGACACTCGGGACACACGGCGTCCGCGCCACAGTGACACTCGGGACACAGGCGACCGGCAGGCGTCGCGCCACAGTGACCCGGACACGGCGTCCGCGCCAATACACTCAGGGTCCGCCCACGCACTCGGGAGGAACGACAGGCCTCCGCGCCACGTCTCGGGACTCACGGCGTCCGCGCCACATTGACACTCGGGACTCACGGTGTCCGCGCCACAGTGACACTCGGGACTCACGGCGTCCGCGCCGGCCTTCTGCAGCCGCACATAGTGTACACGGAGCTACACTAGTGTCTTTCTATAACGGAGTACAATAGTGTCTTTCTCCTATCCGACTCCAGATATGTGGGATCATGCTCAAGCTGAATTATGTAGGAGTCAATGAGTACCAGGGGCTGTCTGAGGGGTTTCGAAATTGGTTGGGATCCCTGAGTAAACTTGTCTGTTCCAATGGCCGTGTTTGTACTTTTATTTAATTACTCGACTTATATTATCGATATTTGTGACTCTCCTTAAATCTCATATGCATTTCATGGGAACATAATTGTTTTCATCTCATTTTCCTTCCTATATCCAGGAGTCGCCGTAAATCAGCCGGTGGGGTATTCATAATAGCAAGATCGTGGGTTCTAATCCCATGACCGGCGCCATTACCGAGTCCAACCTCGACCAACCAGTGCAAGAAGCCGACGACACGGTGCAGCATATCAGTCGAATGCGGACGAAAATAACCACGCGGCATTTTTATTCTCTTCAATTTATTCTCATGCTGTCCATGTCTCGAAGAGTTCTTTTTCTGGAATCGTGTATATTTCGGATCGGTTAGGCCGTGCAGTGGTTCATCGTCCGCCTAGTTCGCTAGCTCCCTCCCACCCTGATGGCTGGATATATCTGCCCTTCCGCTGCAGGTACCTGCACCTTACTCATTGATATATATATATATATATATATATATATATATATATATATATATATATATATATATATCAATGAGTATCAAGCCATCATGTAGAAGTTGACATATATGTCAACTTCTACATCAGCATCATCTATCACATAAACTTCACTGTCACATTGCATGGACTGATGCCTGACAATTAGGTCCACCGGATCCGCACGGGGAATCTTTAAAAAAAAATACTAACGATGCAAACAAAAAGTCAGCGGTTGCACAAACCTAACCCGCTACAACGCGCTATACGTGTCCATCATGGTCAATAACTTCTCCACACGACTTGCACTCTTTCCACTTTTAAACCCGCACACGATGTACGTCAACTGATCGATGCTCCTGTGTCGGCCAGTAAAGTTCAGGCCATACACCGCATGAGCCGCAGCCCAACGAAGGCTGCCCAAGGTCATGCCTTCCTGCGCTCCGCCCGAGTCTCCACCACGCCGATGCTGATCAGACCGCCAGGCTTGTAGACACTTCCAATACTGCAGCCGCAGACCTTATTACAGGATTCGTTCCACTCTACCCCCATTACAGTGGCGGCGTGCTGGATAGTCTCCTCTGTGAAAGATCAAGAAATATGGAGAGAGTAGTTTACAATTAGGAGAGAGTACCCATGAAATTGTCGTGTTAGGTATTTAATTTTTCTTTTACTTTCCAGTGGAATAGGTGCGTCTTTTGTGCATAAACAACATTGATGAATTTGTTGCATTCAGATTGCAATCATCTGATTTCCAGTGAACTAAGTGCGTCGTTTTCTGCGAAAGCAAATAGGAAATTATTTCAGCTCTACTCAGGTGATTAAGCACCTTAAGCACCTTAGTGGATGGACCGCCACTCCGCATTGCTACTAGCTGATGACCAGATACGCAGTGACCAGGGGCGGATACAGAGCTGGCACTGTGGCAGAGGTCACCCCTCTACATTGAAATGTGGCCTTCTTCCAGCCACAAAAGGTGCTAGTTGGAAAGGCTCGAATGGACCCACACCCTAAGCTGTTTATTGAAGTCAACGTCGCCCTTTTAGAGGAAAAGGCACCCCTTGGAGACGAAAAGGCGCATACTTTTATATTGTCCCCTCCCCTCCCCACAATTTGTTCAAAGCTAGGCTTCTGAATTTGCTCCTCTTTCGGGCACATGTTCCGCGTCCCCACTTTGGCGCCACCCACGATGTCACAGCTTCCAAGAAAAGTGTAGATATAGCAGAGGCGAATCAAGAAATGTTGATCGGGGAGGGCATTTGTTCTGAAGGGACGTCATTTCTCAGGAGGGGAGGAATAGGCATAGACTTCTGAAAATTATTGAGAGGGCACAATATGACGCCGATGGTCGGGTGGGTCTAAGTGGATTTGGGGTGGGGGCATGTCACATGGGATCGAATGTTAAAAGTTGAAATTATTGGGTGGGGAGTGGCAAATAAAAAATTGAATGAGGGGCGAGTCCCTTCCAGAAACATTCAAAATAATGCCCTTGGTGAGAGATGCACTTCAGTGTACTAAATGGACACTTGGAAGACATTTTCAGTCAGAGGGGCACCATATCTCATTTTGGTGGGGACATACCCCAGGAGCGGATGCAGTGGGGGGGCAGTGGCAATCTGTCCCCATAGAAGATGGCATCTGCTCCTGTTGGGAAAAGGCGCCTGTATAGAACAACTCTATTGCAAGCTCTCCCTCGTCCGCTCAACGGATTTTCAGCCGGAGACACCCTTCGGAGAGGAATAGATGCCTCCTTGAAGGCGAAAGGCACCCTCCTGAGAGGAAAATAGTTTCCCAGTGAATGTGCTTAATTGCACCCCCATCCCCACCCACCCTTCGCCTACGCAAAGGCTTTTCAGTCGAAGGCTGAAGATGTGTTAATGGTCCAGGAATTTTTGCAGCAGCGCCACTTGGAAGACATGTATCACTCCTGTCGAGTGCCCTGCCCTCACTCCAAGTGACCTTTCCTTGATCCGTCCCTGGAATTTTCTAGTTTCCTCCTGGTTCCGCCACTGCGGTATATGTATGTCAACGATCGTGGAGATGGGTGGGGGATGGGCATGGGGTGCAAATATCCTTTGGAGTCATTTCTCTCCAGGAAAGGACATAGTGAATATGCTGCAATTAACAAAACTTAGTGCACCCTTTCCTCTTCACTGATGTCATGCCCCTGCTATTATTGTATTGTATACCACGCTGATTACATTTTATATCATGGGTTGAATTTCACAGCATTTCATCTGGGGAAACACCTACCAAAATTGGCATCACTAACTTGGGTGAAGATGTACTTCATTTCTATAACTAGTTAAAATAGGTTTTGTTTTGATGCAATAATTGAGATATTGGAGTAAAATGAATGTCTGCTCTACAACTTCCATTTTCAAAGTGTAAAAAAATCAAATAATGAGCAAAAGAAGTATCTCTGTCTGAAGTAAAGCCATGCAAGCACCTGACTGGGCCGCTGGATCCGCTGACCGGCAGTAGTCGCGTATTTCGGCGCTGCTGGTGTCTGCTATTACTACGGGGAATCTGAGACAGGAAGCTTCCAAATATCACGGGTTGCGTCTGGTGAGCCGGGATACGTGTTAATGGAATTACAGTGTATATATGTATCCGAAGCCTGGTGTAATTTAACTTGCATTTGTTGCAAGGTGTGCCGTCGGTAATGTATCGTCTGTTTTCAGTGTGACGTCCTAAGCCCTGGAAAAGATGCCTGTTATCAGCGCACAGCAGGCTGTAGTTGAGCACACGTTGGCCGTCACAAGAAACTACATTACCCAGCCTCGAATTAGTGAGTACTTTGGCGTATCATTTATGCTTTAAAAACATGTAATATTGCCCTAGGACCTACCAATGGTGAGGGCAGCTAACCAAAAATTTAGCTTCAATAACCAATGACCAGCTGCTAAAAAATTAGCAGAAGGTAACAATAACTGTTAACTCATAACTATTGCCATATTATTATTTTTAACTCTAAAACCTTGGGGAGCCAATCAGGTGAGAGAACCCTTCAAAACAGACCTAGAGAGCTGGAAGTTGAATATGTTTTAGCTGAGAAACAGGCCCCTGGCTTGGCCTGTTCCTTCCTTATTGCCTCAATGTGATGCTTGTTGTCCTCTATGAACATCAGCCTCTCAAAGTTGGCATCTGACTGGGTGACTCTCTTAGCCCTCTAGATGTCTGCTCATGGATAACAGGCACCGACTGTGACACTGGGTTGAGTGGCTGGGGTGTACTTCATGGCAGGTCAATCAACATTTGCTCACCCAGGAAGGTGATGTCAGTCAAGATGCCTTTGAGCCAACCTCCAGCTAGGGCTTCACCATGTTATGTGCCTTGGACTTCAATAATATGTGGCTCCTGCCCTCCTGGAGATGAATAGTGCTGCAGAATCTTCATTGTGGGTGGTACTACTGCCCTCCTCATTGGTCTCACTCAACCCTCATGACTGTCTCTATGGTAGTGTCCATGGCCTTCTTTACCCTGCTGAGCTGGCTGTGGTTATGCTTCTCCAGCCAGAACAGGTGAAACCAGGTGGAATGTAGTGGCCAGTTGACAATCATGGTCTTCTAGGAGGGGTCCAAATGGAGTCATGGTAGCTCATTTGGTATAGCATCAGACTCTTGATCACTCATTTACCAAGTCCACCTGCAACCTATCAGCATGAGAGGTTGGAGATACCACATGACATAATGGTTGAGTGCATAGTAAAATAACCCAAGGTTTTTCTTCCAGGGGTCCAAGTTTTTTGTGATACCTGCTGGTATTGTAACAGCATGGCCAACAGCATGTCAGACTGACTGTTGCAGACATGCTCACAGAAAACAGGGGGCAAATGGTCAACCCTGGTTGAAGTGCCTTGAAGCCAAATTGGCTTAATAACTAACTCACAGCAGACAGGATCAAACTTGCTGGCAGCTTTCCACTTTGTGATGTGGTCAGCCATCTGAGACACTGCTATTGCATCAGCTGATCCAATGCAATACAATTTAATTTACTGGTGATAAAATTAAATGTTAACAGACTTGAAGTTAGCAGAACTAAATTTAGCAAAGCTACAATCCAAACAAAAGCTAATTGGTCCCCAAACAGTTTTTGGAGTTATCAGAAATGCTAGCCTGCTAATGAAAAGTTAGCTTTCCTAATTATAGCTTGCAGATTAGTGGAACCATGCCCATCACTGCTGGGTGCATACATGCATACTGAGTTACCCAGGGGAAAAAATACATATGAAGTCAAAAGGTGATGTACAGCAGCAATTTTCTCCTTGTTGAGTCATTTTAGATCTGTCAATGTCATTCTTGGCTTCAGCTTAAACATTCCAGATGTGAACTAAAACCATGCAGAAATGCCAAAAACAGCACAAATCATAAAGTGGTAACTTGTCGCAAGAGAAGGGTAGGAAAGCCAGCATGGCTTACACCAGACGTGATAAAAGCAATTAAGGCTAAGAAAACTGCATTTAGAGTTTTTAAAGAAGCCTCAAATGTCGTTAATCTAAAGGCGTATCGAAAAGCTAGAGACACTGTAAGCAAAAACCAGAGCAGCAAAGCGAGCAAAAGAACTGGATTTAGCTAGAAACTGTAATGGGGACAGTAAAAAGTTCTTTAGTTTCTACAAGCTGAGTAAAGTTTCTAGCACAATTGGTCCACTGGAAGTAAACGGGACTACATTGGGTGAGGATAGTGAGATGGTTGAGGAGCTGAGCAAGCAGTTCAAATCAGTGTTTACATTGGAAGATATGACCAATCTGCCGACCGTACACCATACTTCAGTGACATGGGATCTGACAAATGATGTTGACTTCATTGATAGTGATGTTGTTTGCAATCATATCAGGAAAATAAAGCCAATTAAGGCAGCAGGACCTGATGAAATTTATGCTAGGGTGTTGTGGGAAACTGAAAAGGAACTGGCATTTCCACTTAGTATAATATTTTGTAGATCAGTTTCACATAATGAAATTCCAACCGATTGGAAAAGGGCAAATGTAGTTCCTATTTCAAGAAAGGAGAAAGAGGGAAAGTTGAAAACTATAGGCCAATAAGTCTCACATCCCTAGTCTGCAAGGTACTCAAATCAATTATCAAGGATAGAATAGTTAGTTATCTGGAAGGTAGCAGATTGATTCAAGATACTCAACATGGGTTTAGAAAAGGATGATCGTGTCTCACAAACCTTTTGGACTTTTTTAACTTCGCCACAGAACAATTTGATCAGGGAAATCAGGTTGATGTAACATATCTTGACTTTAGTAAGGCCTTTGACAAGGTACCCCATAAACGGTTAATGATACAGCTTCAGTCCCATGGTATTGCAGGTAGCATCTTAAAATGGATAGAGTTGTGGCTTTCAGATAGACAGCAAAGAGTGATGCTAAATGGTACAAAGTCATCATGGCAAAATGTTCTTAGTGGAGTCCCGTAGGGGTCAGTACTAGGGCCATTACTGTTCATTATATTTGTAAATAACATTGAAAGTGGCCTAAGCAGTAAAGTTTTGAAATTTGCGGATGATTTGAAGGTCTTTAGGGCAATAACAGGTCAGGATGAGCATATCTTGCTGCAAAAAGACTTAGACAAACTTGTGAAGTGGTCCGAAGAATGGCAAATGAAGTTGAATTTTGATCAGTGCAAAATCATGCATGTAGGTAAGCAGCATATGAAGGCTCCATACTTGATGGATGGCCAAGTGATATCAGTGACTCAACAGGAGAAGGATTTAGATGTTATTCTAAACACAAAACTGGGGGCATCAGAACAGACCAAGGAAGCCAGGAAGAAGGCACTGAGAATGCTCGGGACAATAAATAGGAATGTATCATACAGAAGTGAGGAAGTGATCAGGAAGCTTTACTGTGCATACGTCAGGCCACATTTGGAATACTGCATCCAAGCTTGGTCTCCTAGCTATGAAAAAGATTGTTGGCTTTTAGAGAGAGTGCAAAAGAGGGCTACAAAAATGGTTAATGGCATAAGCAACCTGGCATATGAGGAAATATTGAAGAAATTGAATATGTTTTCACTTAGATATAGAAGGCTGAGAGGAGATCTCATCGAGGTCTTTAAATTTGTCAATGGTCTGGAGAGGGGATACCTTGGGGAAATGTTTGAATTTAACAGAAATGATGCAATTAGAGGTCATAAATTCAAAATTAAAGTTAACCACAGCAGAACAAGGTTAAGGCAAACTTTCTTCACCAACAGGGTAGTGGAACACTGGAACCAGCTGCCAGAAAACATCATCAGTAGCAGCACATTGAACATCTTTAAAAACAGCATAGACAATCATTATAAGAATAGAGGGCTTGCTTTTCAGTATTACAGGGAGGGCTGATTGACAGATTTGGTGGGCAACTGGTTCAGTGTACAGAGTGCAACCAAGAAGGGCCCTTGTGGCTCATAGTTGCACTAATCTTTTATGTCTTTATGTCTTTATGTCTTTATGTCTTTTATGTCTTTATGTCTTTATGTCTTTATGTCTTTATGTCTTTGTCATTTTATCAGTGGAACAATACTGCTTATTTAATATGACATTCTAAGGTAAATTATATGCCAAAACAAGTGTGCTTCTGGAAGTAATAGAACATTAAAAATAAAACTATTATAGATATCCAGCCTTCACAGAATGTAAAGTATGACGATCTCAATCATGGTCTCATCCCATGCATGCCTTGTGTTCACTGGACACAGCAAGTGTACCCTAAGAGGCCTGGCCAGTGCACTGCAGTAGTTGTGGTCAGCATGGTTAAGTGGTGCACCTGCCTAAAGCTGGTGCTTGTGGGATTAGGGAAAAGTAGTAAAAAACAGAAAAGATGATTCACCATAAAAGCACAGCAGCTGTTTGTTTGTTTATTGGGTGGCTCACTATGCACTTTGCACATTCAAGGCTAATTTTGCCACCTGCATGGGCACAGCAGCTGGCAGGTGCTGTACTTTTATCTGAAATCATTCATAGGTGTCTTCTTCCCTGCTACATGATGATACTAAATAATTTAAGTTCTTTGCTATCTCTAAAGAAAAAAATTGGGTCCTATTTTTTCAGGATAGCTGCTTCTACCTTGATGAGGATAGCTGCTTCTACCACTACATGAGACAAACATACATTCATGGACGCAGGAGCGAACACGCGCACGCACGTGCGCGTGCATGCATGCGTGCGTGCGTGCGTGCGTGCGTGCGTGCGTGCGTGCGTGCGTATATGTACATGGATATATAGATATGCAATTATATGTACAATTATATATATATATATATATATATATATATATATATATATATATATATATGAGAATATGCATTATTTATAATGACTACTTTGAGCGATAGCAACAACATCCATTGTAGATTGTATGAATATTTATTCCAGTTCTGCAACCTCATGCATAGCATTGCTTTAGCATGTTTCATAGCTAGATGTCAATCATACTTACAGTTAACTTCCTTTGTTCCAATCAAGCTGATCATAAGCAGGGTATTTTGTGTGGTACCAGCTTGAAGTCTACCTGCATTGTTCACAGTGCACTCAGTTTTACTGCGAAAGGCAGAAAGGCAGCTGAGCAAAGTAAAAAATTGAGGTCATATTACTTACTCATCAATGATTACGCCTAGTAGAAGAACAAACATTGATAATTACAACTAGTACAGGAAGAATCGTTGAATAGTACAACCAGTACAAGAGCAATCATTGATGATTTGTAATAGTGCAAATCAAATTACTTACATATTAAGCATGTCAGAAACATTGCAACTATGCCTGATGTGTTTATTTTAATGAAACCTAATGCTTTGCTCTTTTATCCATGAAATAATGAACATTTATAATTTAGAGTCATGTCCACCAGGAAGCACTTTGCGGGATATCCCAACTGGAGACGTTCTTTGGGATGATGGATGTAATACTTTCAACGTCGAATGAATAGCAGGAAGATGACAACGTAGCAAGATGTCAGATTCACTTGATGAGTTTTTAGTCAAGATGTGGGGATGGCAGCTGAGATGTGACTTGGAGCCACTTGACATTCATATTGCCTCTGAACAGTGTTATTGTAATGTCACTGGATGGATCACAGACAGTTCAGTAAGGATGCTAAGTCTACCATTGATGTGTTGCAAGCCCGTGAAAGGCTGTTGAATCGTTGAATGCTGTGTGAGGAAGTAATAGATGTATGCATCGTGAGTGAAATGGGGTGTGTTTAACAAGGGCTCTGGTTGTGGAATGAATATAAAAGCTATGGACATTCGTAGAGGTAGCGTTTAAAAAAAAAGTTAGTTGCAGTATAATTGGTATGTTTTTTTGTCATTCCATGCTGTTGTTTCTATGTACTAAGATGTTCATGCTATTGCTTAATTTTCATCCTATCGTCAACGCCATAAAAACATCATTTGGTCGCAGAGCTGGGTGAGCGTAGTCATTTCCCTATCGCCAAATAATTATCTTAACATCAAACATGACTGAGGTTTCATAGGAATATCTTCCTCTCGGCTTCACAGCATACGCTTGCACACATTTGGCCTTGGCGGAAACGAGAATACTTTGTATATTTATTGAAAACTCAATTTTCGTATCCTGCCTGTTTACAGTATGTCTGTGTTTTGTAGTGGTGATGTATTGGTGTTTTAGGACGCGTTGACTACGTCGGACATCCCAAAAACTCTAATAGACAGACTACGTCGGTCATCTTGCGCCCATCTGTGTTTGGTGGATGACCTGCGACAATCCTGCTGTGCGTCCTCAGCGTACAAGACAGTGTCGGGTGTCAACGGTCCGCTGGTCATCCTCGATGGCGTCAAGTTCCCCAAGTTTGGCGAGATCGTCAACCTGACGCTGGGCGATGGCACCGAGCGGCAGGGTCAGGTGCTGGAGGTCAGCGGATCCAAGGCCGTCGTGCAGGTCAGTGAACCGAAACACACGCTGACACGGCCTTCTGCCACACTGCCCCGTCCCGGTCCACTGAGGTCACCGGTCCTGACGACACACCGACACGGCTGTCTGCCTCCCCGCCCCCACCCCCACCCCCACCCCCACCCCCCCCCACCCCCACCCCCCCCCACCCCCCCCCCCGACCCCTGAGGTCGCAGGTCCAGCCGACACACACTGACACAGCCGTCTGCGGTCCCCGCCCCCTGCCCCGTCCACTGAGGTCGCCGGTCTGCCCTGGCGAAGTGGTCAAACTCGCAATGCCGCTCAGCCCCATAATTTCCTTTGTTCGTCGTGACAACTACTGCTCGAACCCATTACGGAAAGTTTTATATGTATATTTCAGCACCCAATAATTATTCTGCTGCAAACTTTAACTTCATGGTCCGCATCCGTGTATTTATTTTGTTATTGCACTCAGTAATTATGCATCTGTGTCTGCAGGGAGCATGACACTTGGTCATCGTTCACGTATTATGCACATCGGTTTCATTTGATAATATGCCTACTCTGCAAACTGTATTATGTTCCGTCAGTCTCTCAAAAACGGCGGTAGTAGAAGCTGAAACAAAAGCCGACGATGCCTGGTCCATTCTATGACTTATGACTAAGTAGATGACCAGTTTATGCTTCTTTGTGATTGTGTTCTTGAGCCCAATAACCAGCCAATAAACGCTTTATCGGTGCCGACAGGTTCTTCAATTGTGTTAGTGGGCGAGGCCATTTTCGGATAAAAGCATCGTTGCAAGGCCCAATATAGAAATTGCTCTACATTGTGTATGATCCAGTGTCTCTCTGGCATCCTCCACCTCGATTTGTATCTATTTCCGAGGTGATAATCCAATGCATACAAGGTCCATTTCTAGATAAATGTGTAGGGTGGTGCAACCATGGAAGCTGCTATCTGTTGACTGATCCACCGTGTTTCTACACCACTACATACGTCGACTCCCGCGAGCAGGTTTTCGAGGGCACCTCTGGCATCGACGCCAAGCACACCATATGCGAGTTCACCGGCGACATTCTGCGTACGCCCGTCTCCGAGGACATGCTGGGGCGCGTCTTCAACGGCTCGGGCAAGCCCATCGACAAGGGGCCGCCCGTGCTGGCCGAGGACTTCCTCGACATCCAGGGTAACTTCAGACGCTGGCTCTGGCGCCGAGAGACGCCGGCGGACTATCAAGCTGCAAACTTTGCCATTTGATGGTGCCCATCCGTTGTTAGTGCACTGATTTTGCTACTGCGTTCAGTGATTAAGTATATGTGTATGCAGGCAGCGGGACACAAAGGATCCGTTCCGTGGATTGGATTTATAGTTAGCGGCGTTGGACGTTTGATTATCAAGTTGAGCTGTTACAGGGCGCCGGTCTGGAAACGTGCTTCCGTGGTGGGAAGTGGGTTGCTATATGATCAACATGGTCGATGCGCCATAAAGTCAAGATAAATAACTAAGTCATTTAGTTAGTGGGTGTGAGTTCCGCATGGCGCTCGTTATCACCCGGCTAGTTCGGCTGGAAACCGCCCAGGGAGCCCTAGGCTACCGGTGTTGTGGCGGTGCATTGGCGACACGCTCAACTCTGAGCTCACATTATGTCGTTGAACTGGAATTTCCCAATCGTTTCGTGCATCCAAGGTCGATGGAACAAGCTCCGCTTATCATAGACCCGGTTATCGTAAAGCAATACTATCTCACATTCGTAATTTTTATCTAGCAGTTCGGATACCTGTATTTTCAGGGCATAAGTTTAGAAGTGCTAAATTGGGAAGGATAATTCTCGTTTTGTGTCTAACATTGTAGTTGTTCTACTTCTCAGCTTAGGGTAAGTACTTAATTTTGGTTTGTTCTTAAGAAAAAAAACTGGAGTGGACGAGTAACCTAGGGGTAAGTTGCTCGTCTCACAATCGAAAGGCTGTGAGTTCAAGTCTCACCTGTTGCTACTCTTCGCCCGCGACCAATCGGCGTGAGAGATTGGCGACGCTACATGACTCAACGGTCGATGTGTCGTAAAACCAATAACCAACCTAAGAAAAAACTTGGTTACAGGTCATGTACTGAACAAAGCAAGTAGAAATCCAGACAGTTTCCTTCTATATGTATACATATACTGTTCATTAAATGTAATTCGTGGTTTAGGAGCCCGCATGCCCGTACGGTTCTGCCATACGTTTGCGCTACTCTATTGTCAAGACGTGGTGTTTAACCTTTGGTTGAAACACAAACCTGACAGGATAATTTCTAAAGATGATGACATGCTTGATGTGAGTACAATGCAGAACCAAGATCTTGTTTTCGACCCTGATCCAGATTGTGGCTGCGCCGACTGTTTGGGACTGGTGTTATGACAACGTGAGCACATTTGGTGAGATGAACCCATGATTGGCTCCAAGCCACCACCTTCGGCATGCACGTCGTGATCAGAACATCCGCCCAGATTATCCGAAGCCTGCGGTTCCCGACGTGGTTATCCGCAGGCTTGCGGTTCCCGACGTGGGATCCGTTCGTGCTTCGTTGGCAGCCGGCCGGGCCGGCAATAACACCGAGGCGCACTGGCGCCCGACCTTTAGGCGACATGAGAGCACTCTGTTTACGAGCCGCCTCGGCTGAGCGGCGGGCCGCCGTGCGTGTTGGCAGCTCGTCCATCACGGCGGCGCGGCTTGTTAGCGAACGCGACCCGACTGTCCTCGGACTGTGCCCGGCGGCCGGTGTTGACGCGCCGTGCACGCCGTCTCCAGGTCAGCCCATCAACCCCTGGTCACGCATCTACCCCGAGGAGATGATCCAGACCGGCATCTCCGCCATCGACGTGATGAACTCCATCGCTCGCGGACAGAAGATCCCCATCTTCTCAGCGGCCGGCCTGCCGCACAACGAGGCGAGTTTCACGACCGTGTTACACTGCATCGATCTCCTGCTCTCCAGCGTCCTCTGTCTGCTGTTCCCGTTCATTCACTGTATTGCTCGCTAGCTTGTTCATTTATCTATATTCAGTTTTCCTGGTTTTCTGTGTATTAATTACTCCATATTGCTACGCATGGTTTTTATTCTCGTATATTTATTGATGCTATCTCTGTAATTCCACTATATCTCACTCTCCCGTCCTCCACTCTCACTCCCTCTTACTGTTTCTACCTCCTTTATCTATCTCCCCTTTCTATCTCTCTCTCTCTCTTTCTGTATCTGTATATGTCTGTCTCTGTATCTGTCTCTGTCTCTGCCTCTGCCTCTGCCTCTGTCTGTCTCTCTGTCACTGGCCTCCCACTGAGATCCGTCACTATCGATCTAAATCAGTGATGCTTGATGTCTGACCCGCCTCCTCTCTGTCCAGATCGCCGCCCAGATCTGTCGTCAGGGCGGTCTGGTGAAGCTGCCATCCAAGTCGGTGATGGACGACCACAACGACAACTTCGCCATCGTGTTCTCCGCCATGGGTGTCAACATGGAGGCGGCTCGCTTCTTCAAACAGGACTTCGAGGTAGGAACCGCAGCGGGACCGATTCGAGGAAAACACAACTGCTTTACTAGCATATGGAAACTGTCTGCCAGAATTGTGTTCTGCAGTGCCTTCAGTGTCTTCGTCAGTGTCTTCTTTGATTGTCATAAGCAGGCGCAATATGGCCTAGTTGTATGCAATACGTGTGCACGACTTCTCTCAGCCGCCAATAAAAGCACAAACAACACCTGATCGCTAATAGGCATAAGATTGCTCGCTTTGATAGTTGGACCAAATATATCTTGGGCTTAATTTGTACTTCGTCATTTTCTTTTGATTACATAATACAGGATTGGTTATTTTAACAATTTTACGGATGAAAATGTATTATTCTCATTCATAGCTTTTGTGTTTTTACACATGCTGTGCAATTAAAATTAAGCTATTCGAACAAGATACCTGTCGCTTACACTCACACCCGCCCGTGCTGATACCTGTCGTCCACACTAACCTGTGTTGATACCTGTCGCCCACACTCACCTGTGCTGATACCCATCATTCACACCCACTCGTGCTGATACCTATCGCCCACACTCACCCGGTATCGGCCTCCACCCGGGCAGGAGAACGGCAGCATGGAGAACGTGTGCCTGTTCCTGAACCTGGCCAACGACCCGACCATCGAGCGGATCATCACGCCGCGGCTGGCGCTGACGACGGCAGAGTTCCTCGCCTACCAGTGCGAGAAGCACGTGCTGGTCATCCTCACCGACATGACGTCGTACGCCGAGGCGCTGCGCGAGGTGTCGGCCGCGCGCGAGGAGGTGCCCGGCCGGCGCGGCTTCCCCGGCTACATGTACACCGACCTGGCCACCATCTACGAGCGCGCCGGCCGCGTCGAGGGCAGGAACGGCTCCATCACGCAGATCCCCATCCTGACCATGCCCAACGACGGTGAGCGTGGCGCGGAGCGGTCGCGTGACGATGCGCGGCCGGCGGGGCTGTGGCCAACTGGGGGGGGAGGTGATGGCTGGCGCGACGGACACGTAGAGTGCAACGTCGCGCGTGTGATGACCGTGGATGTGATTTATGTCCACAAGTTTCCTATGCCTAGAGTCGTTTTGCGCTACGCTGCGTTTTCGAGCTCAGCATGCTGAGCTCAGCATGCTGACTGGCGGCCAGTTCTGGCCTCCGTAACCTCGTAGCGTCTTGTCTCATAATTCTCGTAACAACATAAATCATTGTGGCATCTTCAGCAGTGCTCTTATGCGAGGAGCGAGAAATTGGACAAAGTGACTTGATTGGCTACTTCACATCCCCTGACCCAATTGGCTACATCACGTCCCCTGACCTGATTGGTGCTACATCATGTCCCCTGACCTAATTGACATCACATCCACTGGCCTGACTACATCACATCTCCTGGCCTGATTGGCTACATCACATTCGCTGACGTGATAGGCATCATGTCCCCCTGGCCTGACATCAAACCCCGGCTTGGCTACATCACGTCCCTTGACCTGACGGCCACTGGTGTCCGGTTTCAGACATCACCCACCCGATCCCCGACCTGACGGGCTACATCACCGAGGGTCAGATCTACGTGGACCGGCAGCTGCACAACCGGCAGATCTACCCGCCCATCAACGTGCTGCCGTCGCTCAGCCGACTCATGAAGTCGGCCATCGGCGACGGCATGACGCGCAAGGATCACGCCGACGTCTCCAACCAGCTGGTGAGAGGCTGCGGCGGCCGGTGAGAGGCTGAGGCGGCTGGTGAGAAGCTGCGGGGAGGCGACTGGTGAGAGGCTGAGGCGGGGCTGGTGAGAGGATGCGGGCGGCTGGTGAGAAGCTACAGGCGGCTGAGGCCTGCTGGTGAGATAGTGAGTCGCGAGGAGGGCTATAAACGGCAGGTGAGATATACTATGGTGGATGGCCGTATTAAATGCTGACACTGTCACCTGCCGAATTGTGGAAACTTGCGAGAGACAGTAGAGGTGTGGGGTGGAGGGTCTGGAGAAAGCTGGGCTGGAATACTGAGGAAACTGAAGAGAGGCTGGATGAGGTGACAGCAACAAGCTGATAATATAGTGGGAGGAGGGGGAAGGGTGACTGTGAGCTGATTGTATTTTGATACGACTGATACTAGGCGCGGGGGCTCTAGTCAGCCGGTGGGATGCTAGACGCGGCACATGTTTCAGTCCGCCTGTTCCATCATGTATGGTCTGTCTGTGTTTCAGTGGACGTACCCTATCTGTGTTTCAGTACGCGTGCTATGCCATCGGTAAGGACGTGCAGGCGATGAAGGCCGTGGTGGGGAGAGGGAGGCAGGACGCCCGACGACTTGCTGTACCTCGAGTTCCTGACCAAGTTCGAGAAGCACTTCATCGCGCAGGGGTGAGTTCTGGCGGCCTACTGTTCCCCACTCTGCCGTGCTGATCTGGACCGACGTGTTCCTATGTTGGCAACTAATACTGTTGCCCGGTGTGATGCTTTTTCCTTGATATTTTTATGGAATTTGTCATTTGATACGTCCTAAAACCCTAATAACTAACTCTGGTATTTGTCTGAGCTTGTTGGCATTTGTGTCCATACAAATCAGAATAGCGGGACTTTATGTTTCATGTACTTTTGTAGTTGTGGGAGGTAGGGAGTGAATTATAATGTATATCTGGATATGAATTCCTATCTACAGTATTTGTATTCACGCTAGATGTTGGAACCTGATCCGGTTGTTATTTTCCGACTTGCCGCTGCGCTGGTGGCGCCACCTTTGTTGCCATCCGACTGCAACACTTCGATCGCAAAGGCGTCACTTCCAGTCGCCAACTATCAGCGCATTCCCCCAGCCATCGCTCCCCGTCCGAGCCGTCACTTCCCATCCCCAGTCATCACTTCCTGTCCCCAGCCATCGCTCCAGTCCCCAACCATCAATACCCGACCCCAGCCATCGCTGCTGGGCCACAGCAGTCGTTACCAGTTCCCAGCCATCACGATCTGACCCGTGCCATTGATGCCTTGTCCCGACAACCGTCAACCGTCCTCAGCTATCGCTGCCTGCCGTTCCCAGCAACCATCACGAGCCGTAGCCAGCCATCACGAACCATCCCAGCCATGTCGATGACTTCTGCACCACTGTAGACCATTTCTCGGCTACCAGGCAACAGCTTGAACGGCCGGAGTCCGAGTTTCGCCATTCAGACTCGCAGAACACTGAATTCGATATGTGGGTCGGGCTTCGCGGGTATGCGGGGTGTGCTCACAGCTGACTGGAGAGAGTCCCGCCACGGAGTGGCTGGGTGTCTCCTGTAGCGTCAGGACGACCACATCCCCTCCCTGCTGTCGGCTGACCCTGAACTGCCGTCGGGTTTTCAGGCAGCTACGAGAACTCGCTCCGTGTTCGAGTCGCTCGACATCGGCTGGCAGCTGCGCGTATTTTCCCGGGGGAGATGCTCAAGCGAATCCCAGCGAGCACCATCGCCGAGTTCTACCCGCGCGACAACAAAAACACCACGGACAACAGCCAGGCCGGCTATCCCCTCACCGCGGGCCGCCGACCGCAGCCGCTGGCGCCGCGCTACGGCCGAATGGGAACTACTCCCCGACCAGCCGCCCAGTTGTGCGTGCTTGTGAGTTGGTGTAGTTAACTTCGTTGTTGCCGCGTCGTCCTCATGCGGCGCGGGAGTTGGGAGCTCCGGAAACCTACCACCGGTTGAGCCTCACGGTTGCGGGTTGCTGATGGCTTCGAATCGAGCAAAGGGCCGGCGAAATGCCCAACTTGGTCGTGCAGTGGGGCAATGTATCTATGTGTGTGGAAGTGTCGGAGATCGAGTGACGTGGCTGCGCCTGGTCTGTATGTGGATGGATATGTGCGCTAAACATTCCATTTGTAGCATCTATTTCCGATTAATGATGCGGTGTATAGGTGTGGTTGCGCGCGGTGGGCAAGCTGTTGCTATAAATATAAATATTATGCATACAAATTGTGAATATGCAATAAACCCCCGCTATGATCGCACGGGCTTTCTTGCTGGTGCAACATGTGTGAACTAGGAAAATCAAACACTGACTTGGAGCTCATCGATGGATAATGATTTTGTCCATGTCACTCATTCAGTATGATACTTTATAGTTTACTGACACACATTCCTCCCCTATTGGCATTATTTTCAATTCAAGTATTGGTAAGCTATAGCTGTATTGATTTACCACAAATATATACCTATTGTGAAAGATTTCACTTTAGCTTGTTCAGGCAAGGTTTTTTTCCTCGTGAAATTTGTAGATGACTTGTCATCTTCTGGATATTTTTAACTGTTATTGTTCCGACGTAACTCTTCATTTTTATTCCCTCATAAGAAATTTGACCAAAATTATTGTTATGCTATTGTGTGCTATGGGTGGCTTTATGGATCAGGGTTATATTGCTGAGTAGAGCTTGTTGCGTGAACCCCGGTCCCACCACCGGATGCGTGAATTCCAGTTGAGGGAATAATTCCTGGCCGGCAGGTTCAACGTGCCGTCACTGTACAGGCACGGCCGCCCTGGTAGCTTGCCTTCGTATCTCATCAGGCCAGTTTCCAACTGATCCATTAGGGAACCAAATGTGAGCGTATAGGGACTCGCACCCCGTCTTGCCAGTACAAGTGAGACCAATGCAGAACATCGCTCTTACCAGCTGGCCTACCAGGGCGACTAAATGCACGAAAATCGGTTCATGACAAACCTGTAGTATGTCAGCATTTTAGAGAAAAAATCATGCATCAATTTACTAATACCATCTTTAATAGCTTATATAGTGACACCAATGAAAACCATTATGGTCATACCATGGTTTTACGCTTACCAAGTTCGTATTACTTCGTAGAGGACAGACATTCCTTGAAAAATGAGTATTGGAAAGCGGAAGTACATTAAAACTGAGTAGCTTCACTGAGGATTAATCAGTTGAAAAAGCTTGTGAGTCGAATCGGTAGGTTTTCTCGTCGATTTGTCAGCAAATACCAGAATAATTATCTTCTTCAATAAGGAGTCTAGACTTCTGAGAGGCACCATGACTTACCTGCACACACCTGGGTGTACCATTGCATCAGCCCGTGACGTTCGAAAAAAGTTGTTAGATATTTATGTGATACCCCCGGTGAATGCCGGATTTAAATTTAAACGTAGTAATTTACTACACACTGCATGTTTGATATGGGTATTTTCTTTTATGGGAAGATGAGATTGCAGTTAATTATATCAGAAAGCCAAAATGCGCAAAAGAAAATTGTTCGTGACAATAGTTGGCAAACATACAGCCATTTTGCAAAGGCGGAACCATGCTTCATTTTTGTCGCGTCACACTGGTTGATGTGACATTAGTGACATTACTGTCAGGCGCCCTGGTCAGGGTGCATTCAGGATACTCAGCTGAAACGGGGGAAAGGGGTTCGGCTAGTGTGCACCAACCTATTTGTGGAAGAGGACGCTTGGGCGTGCCATCGAAGTACTTTTTTCTCCCTCCCCTACCAACCTAAAAACAAAAATGTATCAAAAACAACCGATGCGACATGCTGCCCCTGCTATACAGGATAGTATAAAAAAACGCATGTGATCCAACTTTCAATCAGCGCGAGCCAGTTGGAGTTTGTCCTGCTCAGTACTGAGGTTGCCTGCTTCAACCTTGGTTAAACTTTCCTCGTGCCGCGCTCATGACTCAGGTAGCACTCGGGGAGAAGCAGACGTAGATGCTGTTGTGTGGTGTGGAGGACTGCGATGGGGTGGGAGTGAGTCGTTTTTTTTTCCAGTGTATGATGCATGCTTAGCGGAGTCGTTGAGTGGTTTATGACGAATGGATTTCACCTCATCAGTCGTAATGTTTTGGTGAGAAGCATGGCGTGCTGTCATAAAGACATACAGACATAACAGATTAGCGCAACTATGAGCCACAAGGGCCGTTCTTGGTTGCACTCTGTACACTCAACCAGTTGCCCACCAAATCTGTCAATCAGCCCTCCCTGTAATACTGAAAAGCAAGCCCTCTATTCTTATAATGATCGTCTATGCTGTTTTTAAAGATGTTCAATGTGCTGCTACTGACAATGGTTTCTGGCAGCTGGTTCCAGTGTTCTACTGCCCTCTTGGTGAAGGAAGTCTGTCTAAACCTTGTTCTGCTGTGGTTAACTTTAATTGTGAAATTATGACCTTTAATTGCATCATTTCTGTTAAATTCAAACATTTCACAAAGATATCCCCTCTCCAGACCATGGACAAATTTAAAGACTTCGATGAGATCTCCTCTCAGCCTTCTATATCTAAGTGAAAACATATTCAATTTCTTCAATCTTTCCTCATATGCCAAGTTGCTTATACCATTAACCATTTTTGTAGCCCTCTTTTGTACGCTCTCTAAAAGCCAACAATCTTTTTCATAGCTAGGAGACCAAGCTTGGATGCAGTATTCAAAATGTGGCTTGACATATGCACAGTAAAGCTTCCTGATGACTTTCTCACTTCTGCATGATACATTCCTATATATTGCCCCAACATTCTCAGTGCCTTCTTCCTGGCTTCCTTGGTCTGTTCTGATGCCCCCAATTTTGTGCTCAAAAATAACACCTAAATCCTTCTCCTGTTGAGTCACTGATAGCACTTGGGCACCCGTCAAGTATTGAGCCTTCATATGCTGCTTACCTACATGCATTATTTTGCACTTATCAAAATTAAATTTCATTTGCCACTCTTCGGACCACTTCACAAGTTCGTCTAAGTCTTTTTGCAGCGAGGTATGCTCATCTTGACTTGTTATTGCTTTAAAGACCTTCAAATAATCCGCAAATTTCAAAACTGTACTGCTTATGCCACTTTCAATGTTATTCACAAATATAAGGAACAGTAGTGGCCCCAGTACTGACCCCTGGGGGACTCCACTAAGAACATTTTGCCATGATGACTGTACCATTTAGCATCACTCTTTGCTGTCTATCTGAAAGCCACAACTCTATCCATTTTAAGATGCTACCTGCAATACCATGGGCCTGAAGCTGTATCATTAACCGTTTATGGGGTACCTTGTCAAAGGCCCTACTAAAGTCAAGATATGCTACATCAACCTGATTTCCCCGGTCAAATTGTTTTGTGGCGAAGTTCAAAAAGTCCAAGAGATTTGTGAGACACGATCGTCCTTTACTAAACCCATGTTGAGTATCCTGAATCAATCTGTTTCCTTCCATATAACTAACTATTCTATCCTTGATAATTGATTCGAGTACCTTGCAGACTAGGGATTTGAGACTTACTGGCCTATAGTTTTCAACTTCCTGTCGCGATGTATCTTGCGTACATTATGACACCAACGAGGAAAAATGGAAACCAATAGTTGTCCATGCCCAGATATATCCTATATACACAAGTTAAGGTGGTGATCTGGAATGTAATCGATTGACTGTAATGAACTTTTGCTGTAACTTTTTAACACGACCCTGGCAGCCTAGGCATGAAGGTGGAAGAGGAAGTGTACTTGTTTGACGAGTGACTGTGGCTTCCATGTGAGCGATATCTGTGTCTTGCAGTATACATGTAAAGATTGTACATCAAATGAAGGTGGCATCCAGACAAAATGTGTATTTTTCTCTAGACTCCTTCCATCCAAAAGTAAACAGTATATCGGCATGCTGCTGATCAGTTTGTTATAACCACAATGGCTTTTTATGCTGGGATGTGCTATGTTTTTGCTCTGGAACCAAACTGCTGAGGAATTAGGCATGCTTACCTCCAAATAGTAGTATGTTCATAATTATCATTCGCCAAATTTGGAAGGGTAAGAGTGGGAAAATGTTTACTTTTGAAGGAATCTGCAAGTTAATGGGGCGGGCGTCCCTTTAACTAGATACGATTTTGTCCCCCTGCTGCGTAAGTAGGAAAGGAATTACCCACCCACTTTCCGTGGCAGCAAAGCATGCCATGCTATTTTTTATTAAAGAAATCACTCTACAGTTGATCGCGCTATTTGCCTCCACTTTGTCGCCGGTGTAGCATTATACAAGGCCCTCATATTTGTTTTTAATCTTTTGTTAGCATAGCTAAGCATTAGCAAGCCATTCAACATTTGATTTAGCATGCGTTAGAAGGAACTCAGAAAGGAAGGCATCTATGAGAATCTATTACTTCCCAGAAAAAGTGATGTCCAGTTCGCCGTTCGAAATAATTCGGAGTCTATCTGAGTTAGAATATATCTGACGCAGATTCCATCACAGACGCGCAGATTATTCTCAGAATACCTCGTCGGTAGCTACGATCATTGCGCTGCTTTCTTTATGAGGTTCCTGCATCACAAAGTCGTCGGATAGTGCCTCGAGGCTGCAGGGGAAATGGTAGCGAAAAGTCAATGGTTAATTTTTTCAAGCGGTGTATGGTTACAGCTGTGTTTTGCATGTATGCTTTTTGATAGGCGACTCAACATGCTCATAGCACGGTAATTAATTTGATTAATTAATTTCAGCGTGAGACTATGGGTAATAAGAGGTAGTTTTGTTACCATGAAAATATGTACACAGAGGTCACTTAGTCACTTACTCTTATGATCGAACACAGTAGGCGGGGGAGGGGTCAAAGGGATAGTCTTGCCGCTCAGAAAAGCAACAGCATAACGAAGTCAAACAACGGGTAACAGGCGAGATACATTAAGACAATTTTCAGGCGGCATGAAAGCGAACCGGTAGAGCGACAAAACGGGCGCCACATTATTATTTACCACCGACAGGTCCATCTCCCCTGACACCGTGCCATCCCATGTGAATGGCCTACCCGCGAAACGAACTTGCAGCACCCACGACACAGTTAGAATTTCTTGTCCTGGAATGCGATCTCAGACGATTTCTTAGACGCACTGCATTCGGGTTTCTTGAGTTGCTGCCTTCAGACCCTTCGAACTGCTGCTCTTAGACTCTTCAGAACTGCTGCCCTCAGACTCTTCAGAACTGCTGCCCTCGGATTCTTCAGAGCTGTTGCCCTCACTCTTCAGAGCTGCTGCCTTCAGACCCTTCAGAGCTGCTGCTCTCAGACTCTTCAGAACTGCTGCCCTCGGACTCTTCAGAGCTGCTGCCCTCACTCTTCAGAGCTGCTGCCTTCAGACCCTTCAGAGTTGCTGCTCTCAGACCCTTCAGAGCTGCTGCCTTCAGACCCTTCAGAGCTGCTGCTCTCAGACTCTTCAGAACTGCTGCCCTCGGACTCTTCAGAGCTGTTGCCCTCACTCTTCAGAGCTGCTGCCTTCAGACCCTTCAGAGTTGCTGCTCTCAGACCCTTCAGAGCTGCTGTTCTCAGACCCTTCAGAGCTGCTGCTCTCAGATCCTTCAGAGCTGCTGCTCTCAGATCCTTCAGAGCTGCTGCTCTCAGACCCTTCAGAGCTGCTGCCCTCAGACCCTTCAGAGCTGCTGCTCTCAGATCCTTCCGAGCTGCTGCTCTCAGACCCTTCAGAACTGCTGCCATCGGACCTTTCAGAGCTGCTGTTCTTAGACCCTTCAGAGCTGCTGCTCTCAGACCCTTCAGAGCTGCTGCTCTCAGATCCTTCTGAGCTGCTGCTCTCAGACCCTTCAGAACTGCTGCCCTCGGACCCTTCAGAGCTGCTGTTCTCAGACCCTTCAGAGCTGCTGCTCTCAGACCCTTCAGAGCTGCTGCTCTCAGACCCTTCAGAGCTGCTACTCTCAGACCCTTCAGAGCTGCTGCTCTCAGACCCTTCAGAGCTGCTGCCCTCAGATCCTTCTGAGCTGCTGCTCTCAGACCCTTCAGAGCTGCTGCTCTCAGACCCTTCAGAGCTGCTGCTCTCAGATCCTTCTGAGCTGCTGCTCTCAGACCCTTCAGAGCTGCTGCTCTCAGACCCTTCAGAGCTGGACTCCCCAGAGCTGCTGCCCTCAGACGACTTCATGTGGCTGAGCATGCCGATGGGGTCCCGGCCGGATTTCGCAGACGGCGGGGGTCGTGCGAGCACGGCCGCCAGGCAGAGGGACAACAGCGCTAGTCGGAACATGTCGCCGGATGCTTGAGTGTGACGCTCTGCGACGATAACGACTCCCTCGACTTATATATTAAGATGGAACAATACTTTAGCGCCGAGGACAGCTGCACGATGACGGGCGCGGCCGACCCGCCCCGGCATGACGCGACAGGACGTGACGTGACGCGACTCGAGGAGCGGCGAGCGTGATGCGGCGCATACGCCACACAGGTGGCGACGGCTCACATGACAGGCCGCATTTGGCCTTGCCGCTGCCGCTCAGATGTGCTGAGCCAGCACGTTGGCTGTCGAACTTGCCGGCGATTTTCGGGTCGCGTTCTAGTGAGTATTTGGGCCCGTTATTGCGGGTGTGCGGCGAGAAAACACTGTGGCAGTTCCTCGGTAAGGGTAGGGGAATGCGTCAATCCAATAAATCGTTCGATACAATTCCTAAAGGGCAAGACGACCACTCACGTTCTAGTCTTCGAACCCGAAGCAACATTACATTTACCTTAATTTTGGTGAGAGCAAAATGGTTATAAAAGAGCAATCCAGGACCCCGATGATTTTAAATAGTGCCTATCGGGCGCCTGTTACACGGTGGATCGTGTTTGTTTGGAAATACTATAAGATTTGTCTTATACACACACACACACACACACACACACACATATATATATATATATATATATATATATATATATATATATATAGGGAATTATTTGGGAGGAGTAGCACAGCCAACATCGACGTGGCACCTTCCCCTTCAAAAGTATGTAAACCAACACCCGTATATATCTATATAACTCGGCAACACTGACGAATCCTCGCTTTCTGTCGCAGCGCGCCGCCGCACGCGTCATGTCGAGGTGCGGAGATACGCACACGAACACTGCGCGCGGCGGCGTACTCGTGACGACTCGCCGCCGGGAGCGGTCCGGAGAGAGTTGCCGCGCTCCATTACAACGCCGCCCAACGAGCTGGCAATGACCCATTGCGGTCACTTCAACTGCCGAGTTGGCGCCGTTCTCGAGACGTAACGGCGCCGTTCCGAGCCGCCGTGCCGGACGCTGGCGCCGTGTGGTACGATGCAGCAACTGGCTCGTTCTCACTCTGAGTTGGCAGCCGTGTCTTGTGCGATGGAGGACGATGCAAATGCTCCGCACAAATAGTGACAATCACTCTAGCAACAACTAGTGATTAGATTGTTGAGAATGGAAGGTAGTCCGAAAGATGACAAGATCTCCCAAGTTGATATGTACCCACAACAAAATGGCGCAAGGACAGGCTCTTATTACTTCTGCCACTTTTTCTTCCATATCATTGAAATGAAAGCTTGAGATAAATGTATGTCGTATAGCAGCCTTTTCAGGGGGAACCGACCACAACACATCGAGATGTAGCCCACATCGGCAGATGTTAGGTGTGTTCGGACAAGACCATCTTCGGCGATTGTTTTCCCTTTTTCCGTCCGACTGTCCTTTGCCGCTCTTTCACAAGGTCTTTGAGAACATCATGCCTGGTCTGACCGTTTCCACCCTAAGCTATTCAGCGAGAAAATGCAATGTTGTTCGGCGCGGCTTTTCCGAGAAAAGCACCCATGACAGCCGGTGTATGAGGATCATAATCCACATACCTGATGTCATGGGTGTTTTTGTTCGGAAAAGCCGCGCTGGACAATAGTGCATTTTCTCCATGAATAAGATGGGTATCATCATGCTTCCCATTCGGGGAATGTACGAAAATCCTGCGCGCGCCATGCTCATTGCCAGCATGAGCTGATGACGCAAATTGCGCACGCGTGACTGGCCAATCGCTGTTGTTTAGGGCATATGCATACGTCATAGGTTAGGGCATATGCATACATCATGGGTTAGGATGTTTAGGGCATATGCTTACGCTAGGGGTTAGGGTGTTTAGGACATATGCATACGTCATGGGTAAATGTGTTTATGGCATATGCATACACGTCAGCCACTCATTTGCAACAGTTTCATCGAATTGCATGCCATTCAGCAATATGGTCAAATAGCGAAGTACTCCTAAAATGTATTTACGGTATTGCAAATAACAAAAGCGTACTTCCGTGACCATGCGAAGGCATACAAGTCAAACAGGAGGAAGCCCGGCGTAAATTAAAGTAAAATACAAAAATATCAGTAAAAGCTCAGAATAATACGCGTAGTTCCACGTTGACAAGAACCCACAATTCTTGGCTCAAGTGAAGCTTGTTGGTCGTGGTCATTTATAAAGCTGTCCAGATGCGAGTGGAAAGCCGCGTGTGTCGACTTGTTGTCGACGACAGCCATGGCAAAGCCGAGGGAGTTCCGCCCGCGGCTGTGTCACAGCTGGATGGTTCACGTAAAGAATTGCGCGCACCAAACGACTGACGAGTGGCTCGTCGCACAGTCTGGAACACTCTTTCTCGTTCTACCGTCCGACATGTATGCATATAAGCATTTCATCGCATTTCTTTATCTCTTTCTCCATCTCTCTCCCATCTCTCTCGGTCTTCCTCTCTATCGGTCTCTCTCTCTCGTTCTCTCTCTCGGTCTCTCTCGGTTTCTCTCTCGGTCTCAGTCTCGGTCTCGATCTGTGTCTCGGTCTCGGTCTCTGTCTCGGTCTCGGTCTCGGTCTCGGTCTCTGTCTTTTCTCTATATCTGTCTCTGTCTCTGTCTTTGTTTCTGTCTCTGTCCATCTCTGTCTCTGTCTCTGTCTCTGTCTCTGTCTCTGTCTCTGTCTCTGTCTCTGTCTCTGTCTCTGTCTCTGTCTCTGTCTCTGTCTCTGTCTCCGTCTCTGTCTCTGTCTCTATCTCTCTCTCTCTCTCTCTCTCTCTCTCTCTCTCTCTCTCTCTCTCTCTCTCTCTCTCTCTCTCTCTCTCTCTCTCTCTCTCTCTCTCTCTCTCTCTCTCTGTCTCTGTCTCTGTCTCTGTCTCTGTCTCTGTCTCTCTCTCTGTCTCTGTCTCTGTCTCTGTCTCTGTCTCTGTCTCTGTCTCTGTCTCTGTCTCTGTCTCTGTCTCTGTCTCTATCTCTGTCTCTGTCTCTGTCTCTGTCTCTGTCTCTGTCTCTGTCTCTGTCTCTGTCTCTGTCTCTGTCTCTGTCTCTGTCTCTGTCTCTGTCTCTGTCTCTGTCTCTGTCTCTGTCTCTGTCTCTGTCTCTGTCTCTGTCTCTGTCTCTGTCTCTGTCTCTGTCTCTGTCTCTGTCTCTGTCTCTGTCTCTGTCTCTGTCTCTGTCTCTGTCTCTGTCTCTGTCTCTGTCTCTGTCTCTGTCTCTGTCTCTGTCTCTGTCTCTGTCTCTGTCTCTGTCTCTGTCTCTGTCTCTGTCTCTGTCTCTGTCTCTGTCTCTGTCTCTGTCTCTGTCTCTGTCTCTGTCTCTGTCTCTGTCTCTGTCTCTGTCTCTGTCTCTGTCTCTGTCTCTGTCTCTGTCTCTGTCTCTGTCTCTGTCTCTGTCTCTGTCTCTGTCTCTGTCTCTGTCTCTGTCTCTGTCTCTGTCTCTGTCTCTGTCTCTGTCTCTGTCTCTGTCTCTGTCTCTGTCTCTGTCTCTGTCTCTGTCTCTGTCTCTGTCTCTGTCTCTGTCTCTGTCTCTGTCTCTGTCTCTATCTCTGTCTCTGTCTCTGTCTCTGTCTCTGTCTCTGTCTCTGTCTCTGTCTCTGTCTCTGTCTCTGTCTCTGTCTCTGTCTCTGTCTCTGTCTCTGTCTCTGTCTCTGTCTCCATCTCCATCTCTATCTCTATCTCCATCTCCATCTCCATCTCCATCTCCATCTCCATCTCCATCTCTATCTCTATCTCTATCTCTATCTCCATCTCTATCTCTATCTCTATCTCCATCTCCATCTCCATCTCCATCTCCATCTCCATCTCCATCTCCATCTCCATCTCCATCTCCATCTCCATCTCCATCTCCATCTCCATCTCTATCTCTATCTCTATCTCTATCTCTATCTCTCTCTCTCTCTCTCTCTCTCTCTCTCTCTCTCTCTCTCTCTCTCTCTCTCTCTCTCATTCTCTCTCCGTGGCGGACATCCCAGACGTGACGAATTACATCCCGCCGACACCGCTGACCGCCGCCGGCCGCCATCGCCCCGACCACCGTTTCCCGTATTGCTGCTACAATGAATGTTTTACGAGTAGTGTCATAAAACCGGCAGCCAGCTACGACCAACGAAGAAGCAAGGGAAAACTGGCGCTAATTGTAACCACGGGCAGCTTTTAATTGTTCTTCCGCGACAGCCTAAGCACCACGAATAAATTACAGCATGAATAAAAAGGGATGATGTTGGAATGCTGCGGTGTTTCGCTCATATTTTTCTTCCTTTTTCCCCACTAAATCATACAGACTTCCTTTCTCCTCACTCTAGTTCCTTCTAACCATCATCACTCTCTGTCTCTCCGCTTTCATATATCTGCCTCCGTCTCTCCGACTCTCTGACTTTCTGTCTCTCTTTCTGCATCCGCCTCTCTGTCGCCCTGTAGCTCTGTCGCTCTGTCTCTCTGTCGCTCTGTCTCTCTGTCTCTCGTTGTGCCTCTCGCTTTCTGGTTCTTTTCCTGTATTTCTCTCTTTCTCTTTTGATGTCTTCATCTCTGTGTCTCTTTAAATCCTTCTCTACTTTTCTTGTTTTTTACTTTTTCTCTTTTTATCTTTACATTTTCCTCCTTTTCTGATATTTCCTTTTTCTGTCTTCTTTCTTGACACACTATGACCACCGAGTTATGTCTGCCAACCCTCTGCACACTGGGAGCGATCCCCACACAGCTGCGGCTGCCTCACCCACTTCTGCGCTGCTACCACTCTGCTGGAGCAACCGGTCCAGTTCCCGCGGCGTCATCCGGTGACACTGTACCGCCATACTACGCTACTGCCACTCTGCTGGGATAACTGGTCCAGTCCACGCGGCGTCATCCGGTGACACTGCGCCGCCATACTGCGCCGCAGCGCCACCATAACGTACATGTACTAGCCGCACTGTGCGATATTAGTCCTATCAATCATTGAAATATCGTGGCACTGCACTGTCGGACCCAAACGCTGTGCCGAACACCACGATACTGCGCCGCAGCACTACGGCACGTGGCTGCGATACAGTGAAGATGGCCAACAATGTCGACATATTGTTGGTGATCGTGTCATGCTGGGACCTCACCACCTGTTCAGCAGTGCCATGGTGAGGCGTCATAATCCCGTGGTGCTCTGCCGGGGTACTGGGATGTTGCACAATGCTCTCGAGCATCTATGCTGCACATGTTGGTTTGTTTTTAGTATTCACACTCTAGCACATTACATCAGATCTAGGCTGTACACAAGGGCGCTTTTTCGAACCTACCCTCTGAGCAGATGTGTGGACGCCGCATGACCAATGACGCGATGCTCTCTAAAGCTCAAATGAGAAGTAACCCTGTTGCCTCGGACCTATCCTGTAGGAAGGTGTGTTGCGTCTGACCTGCCCTGCAGATAGGTGTGTTGCGTCGGACCTATCCTGCAGACAGGTGTGATGCGTCGGACCTACCCTGCAGACAGGTGTGTTGCGTCGGACCTACCCTGCGGACAGGTGTGATGCGTCTGACCTACCCTGCAGACAGGTGTGTTGCGTCTGACCTACCCTGCAGACAGGTGTGTTGCGTCTGACCTACCCTGCAGACAGGTGTGTTGCGTCGGACCTACCCTGCAGACAGGTGTGTTGCGTCTGACCTACCCTGCAGACAGGTGTGTTGCGTCGGACCTACCCTGCAGACAGGTGTGTTGCGTCGGACCTACCCTGCAGACAGGTGTGTTGCGTCGACCTACCCTGCAGACAGGTGTGTTGCGTCGGACCTATCCTCCAGACAGGTGTGTTGCGTCTGACCTACCCTGCAGACAGGTGTGTTGCGTCGGCCTACCCTGCAGACAGGTGTGTTGCGTCTGACCTACCCCTGCAGACAGGTGTGTTGCGTCGGACCTACCCTCCAGACAGGTGTGTTGCGTCTGACCTACCCTGCAGACAGGTGTGTTGCGTCGTGCCTACCCTGCAGACAGGTGTGTTGCGTCGGACCTACCTTGCAACAGGTGTGTTGCGTCGGACCTACCCTGCGGACAGGGGATGCGGTACCCTGCAGACAGGTGTGTTGCGTCGGACCTATCCTCCAGACAGGTGTGTTGCGTCTGACCTACCCTGCAGACAGGTGTGTTGCGTCGTGCCTACCCTGCAGACAGGTGTGTTGCGTCGGACCTACCTTGCAGACAGGTGTGTTGCGTCGGACCTACCCTGCAGACAGGTGTGTTGCGTCGGACCTATCCTGCAGACAGGGGTGTTGCGTCTGACCTACCCTGCAGACAGGTGTGTTGCGTCGGACCTACCCTGCGGACAGGTGTGTTGCTTCGGACCTATCCTGCAAATAGGGATGCTTCCTTGGACCTATCCTGTAGGCAAGCGTGTTTCGTTGGACCAACTGTTCCTCTAACTCTCTGGATTCCCCAGCTCTCAGGGGCCCCTAAATTCTCCAAGTTTTCTGGGGCATCCATCTCCCCAGGGTTTCTCGCTCAGCTGTGTGATCTTCAAACTCCCAGACGCTTCTTACATTTTCCCACGCCCAGGGCTCTCCATCTCCCAGGGTCATCGAACCTCAGGCAGCCTTCTCCCTTAAAAAAGCCATCGAACTCCTGCAGAGATAATCGAGATCCATGGGGTCATGCGGCTGAGAGAGTACCTGCAGTTACAAAGGTTCCACCTGCTCCAAGTGGCCACGCCAGTCTCAAATAACGCCTCCAATGTCAAGGGTCCCTCCAGCTTCCAGTGGTCACTCCAGCATCCAGGGATCCCTCTTGCTCCAAACTTGGTCTCAAAAACCCCGAGACTCCTCCGTTGATTGAGAGCTGACACGAGACCGAGGCCAGGGACCCACACGTCCTTGGCTGAGCCTCTGTTCGCCGTCACGGCAGCTGAGGTGGGTGTAGAAATGTTTAGGAGAAACTGGCTGCCTTGCAGGTGGCGAACAAGGTCGATGGTCGGAAACGCGCGGTGTTATCGGTACAGCTCCGACCTTCGCCGACACTTCGCCGCCACCCACTCATAACGGCAGTGACAAGCAGCTACCACAGGTGCGACACTGCCTGTGACGGACGCGTAATATTCAGCCAAACGTCACGTGACACACAGCCGACCGTCACGTGATGCCCACTCGACAGTCACGTGACGCCCAGCCGACCGTCGCGTGATGCCCACTCGACAGTCACGTGACGCCCACCCGACCGTCACGTGACGCCCAGCCGACCGTCACGTGATGCCAGCCGACCGTCGCGTGACATCACGCCCAGCCGACCATCACGTGACGCCCAGCCGACCATCACGTGACACCCAGATGACGTAACGTAGCTCTGCCGACCGACTTGCTGTTATACTGGTCGGTATGTTTGTTGATGTCCATCGCGATTGAAACCGCAGTCGCAGAACGAACACGCAGAGTTGGTTAACCATTAGGGATTTATGGCGCATCGACTACTTTGGTCGTGTAGCGCCCAACGAACACGCAGCATTGGCACGGAGTGCCGATCGTGCCACAATCCCCGGTGCCTGTCGCAAGCTAAGTATAGCCACATCATTCCAAATATCGAACACAAAACTGCACTACTGCTTTGATCGCTGCTGCGCTGTGTCTTGCACTGCTACCCTGCTGCCCTGCCGAGTTTCAAGGGGTTTGGCTGTAAGGCACATTACCACACAAGCACTACTCGTCGGATCGCCATGATGGCGCGAGTCCACCGAGCATGGTCTCGTTAGTTAGCTAAAGGAGTTTAAGGGCGCATCGACTGCATCTGTCATGCAGCGCCCACCGGCATAGTCTCGGGGACGCGTGAACGTGACCTGTGACCTCGCTCCCGTGAACGTGACTCGTCACTGTGACCTCGCTCCCGTCTGGGAACGGGTCACCACCCTTCGTCGCTCGTTCGCAGGCACACCGCAAATCCTTCGACCGTTGACACGAAGTCACGCCCACCTGCACCCACCGTTCCAACCAGCTGCCAAACGACACCCATACAGAGCTCAGTATGCGTTAATGATGTATGGCAACCAGCTGCCAAACGGCACCCATACAGGGCTCAGTATGTGTTAATGATGCATAGCAACCAGCTGTCAAACGGCACCCACACAGCGCGCAGTGTGTGCTAATGATTCGTCCCACCCAGCCGTAAAGTGGCACCCATACCGAGCTTAGTATATGCTAATGATTCGTCCCGCTCAGCTGTCAAACGGCACCCACACAGAAATTAGTATGTGGTAATGATCCGTCCCGCACAGCTGTCAAACTGCACCCACACAGAGATTAGTATGTGGTAATGATCCGTCCCGCACAGCTGTCAAACGGCACCCACACAGAGATCAGTATGTGCTGATAATCGATGTGGATAAAGGAGCATTTATCAACGTTTTTTATCGCTACCTTGCCTCAAGACTGTCAGAGATTTCGCAGGTTCCTGGTATCAGTCCCAGGTGGTCTAAGCTATCCCGAGTAGCCAGTCAAGCCTGTTCCTTCAAGTGCGGTTAGTCAGAAGAGCTATGAGCCTAATAACCGGGAGGAGGGGGCAGCAGGCGAGTAGTGTCCCCAAACTTTGACCGGTTTTTCAGTGACACAATGGGCCCTGCATGACACAAAAATAAACTTAAAATGGCTCTTGCCCCGCCCACTGCCCAATACTTGTTACTCCACTAACTACAGCACCAAGTGCTGCACCATGATTGGGATCAGGTGGCAGATCTTAAATTTCATACTGATGGTGATGAAATTTAAAATTATTTTATAACATAATTAATTTCATATATATATACATGAAATTGAATATTGCAGTTCTTTGATACAAATTGTGGAATTATGTAGGTGTTGCAGGACAAGACCCAAAGCTCTGATGTCCCCCATACTTTTGCTGTGGTGGAGACCCTAATGACATATATCTTGGGAAGCACTGGTGTAAATTTCACACAAATATAAGTTCATGTGTGGAAACTGGCGTTGAAAAAGAACCAACAAAGCAAGACAGTCCAATTGATTGTTACAATACCCAAGCTATCGCTGACTTCATTGAAGCTCAGTGAAGCAATTATGAATGGATTTAATGATGACACCAATCCAGTAGCGAATATTGGAATAGAGTCCTGAATATGCATTACATACTTAACCGGAGGCGATCGAATTGTGAAGAGATATGTCGACTCCACAAAAAGATATAAATGCAAAGGCGCAGCCTGGGACGCCCAGGGGCCAGGCCCGCTTAGCAGCGGGGGACGAGTAGTCTAGGGGTAAGTTGCTGGTCTCACAATCGAAAGATTGTTGGTTCGAGTCTCACCCGTCGCTACTCTTCGCCCGCGACCAGTCGGTGTGAGAGATTGGCGACTCTACATGACTCAACGGTCGATGTCTCGTAAAACCGATAACCCTTAGCAACGATAAGTACATTAGATCAACAAAAAATGATGATATTTCATCAGGCAAAACCATAAATTTTCAGCGCGCTTCCCTCGCCGAAAGCTGTCTGTTTTTTTTCTCGCATTCTCGCATCGCATGCACTTTTCACCAGCCCACATGCTTAGCACGAGCTCATGAACTTTCTTCGCTCCAAAGTTGTTATCGACTCGTAATATCTATTTAAACAATCCATACACATTACTCCCGACCACTTAACAAGCACGAACGACCGACACGTTGATCTACGTCTATGTTCGTGGCATAGCCGCGGGCTGTATGGCCGCAGCGGTGACGGATGCTGCGCTTGTTCCCAGGTTGTCCACCGTCCGTCAGTCGGACGTGCGTGATAGCTCCGCCATCGCCGGCAACGACCGGCACTGTCTCGGCCAGGCGTCAGGTCGCCGCGTGTTCCGACCGCGACACACTGGGACAGGTGTGACGGCCGTCACGTCTTCCGACCGCGACACACTGGGACAGATGTGACGGGCGTCACGTCTTCCGACCGCGACACACTGGGACAGGTGTGACGGCCGTCACGTCTTCCGACCGCGACACACTGGGCCAGGCGGGACAGGTGTGACAGGTGTGACGGCCGTCACGTCTTCCGACCGCGGCACACTGAGCCAGGCGGGACAGGTGTGACAGGTGTGACGGCCGTCACGACTTCCGACCGCGACACACTGAGCCAGGCGGGACAGGTGTGACAGGTGTGACGGCCGTCACGACTTCCGACCGCGACACACTGAGCCAGGCGGGGAAGGTGCGACAGGTGACAGGTGTGACGGCCGTCACGACTTCCGACCGCGACACACCGGGCCGGGCGGGACAGGTGTGACGGCTGCCACGCACGGGTGGTGGCGCCCGCCACATCTACCGCGCGTGTAGACTGACCGTCGCCCACATCTGGCGATATTTGGTGACACTCAGATCTGGTAATGGCTGTTGTTCTGTCAATGTTCTATCCCCGTCTGACGATATATTTTGCACACGCCTGGCGGCATCGGTTGCAGACTTGGCACATGGACCAGGGCTATGCAGACCCTGACATCGCGACCATGATCAGGAGAAAAGGCATGCAGCTGGAAACGCTTGAATCCGTTGTCATCTGAAATACCCTTGATTGGTGACGCAGCCAGGACTTCAATTCTTAAGTGGACCCAACCCCACAAAAGGTCAATTTTACCGATAACGCTTTTGACGCGCTAAGTGCTCGGAACAGTTCTCGTTTGGCGTTTATTTATTTATTTATTTCACAATACATGCCCTCCACGTGCAGTGGCTGTTATGGACCACGTTGTACTAATCGCAAAATGTCTTGTTAATTTGATGTATTTTTTTGGCCAAGAGAAGCAGCGACCATTTCCCATTTTTTTACGCATATATGATTCAGCGTTTGACTTAGTTCCTTTCTTTATGACATCTAATCCTAGAACTTGTCGAACATTTGTGATTGTTGCTTTGTCGATTTGTAGCTCAGCTTCATCGTCTGTGATGCAGCCGCGGGGATTCTCGTTTGACCAGGGGGCATAACTCATTTTGGACCCAATATTTACCATGCAACGGCATAGGGTTAATACAAAATGCATGCCTTTTGGTGGACACCGCCGCTCCCGCCCTGCCTCCCCTAACCTGACACCCCTTACTTTCACGACATTTTTCCTTTGGTAGTGGCAGAGTGCCATCCGCTTGAAAATGCTATGTGAATGAAAGGGATACGTTTATCCGATTTATGTGGCATTTCTTTATATCAAAGGGGCAAGAAATGAAAGATGAGACGCCGGTAAGCAAAGCACGTGACGTAAAGGGCCGATACGAACAAGGCATACTGTTCATATACGGACACGCATACATGCATGCATGCATAACATTTCGAAGGACATTTGGGGGTGGGTAACTTCCCAGCCTACGAAGAGACTTCACTGCCCACCTGCGACCTGGAACGAAGCGGAGGCCCGACGCCCAGGGCGAGTCGTGGGCATCAGGCCCGACCTTGTACGTGTAACTGTATGTTTAAATTAAAGCTTAGACAAATGAAAGAACCCACTGCTGGAAAGCCTGCGGGTAAAAAAAACCAACGCAATCTTACAAAGGAAACTATTCATTCTGACCAACTTTGATCGGGTCCTGCCTACCTGCTGCAAAATATCCTATATGTATGTGTTTTACGACAACGGAAATGATGATAGCATTTGACTTCAAATTACTTGCTCAAGTTTGGTGCTGTACAAAAGGCAATATGTAACCAAGGAGCTACGGGCGCTTGTTATCGAGAAGGCTTTGCGGTGAAAGTGGAATGCAATGTTTGGCAATGTAAGGAAGGAGGGGGCGACGTTGTATTTGGTATATAGGGCAGATACGCAAAAATATTCGACAGTAATCTGCACACATCTGGCACAAAACGCGCGTCACACATCTGGCACGGCGGAACGTGGCGAAGTTGGCACAGGAGGAAATCGTGGGTGAGTGTTGTATGCGCAGTTGGTTGGTTACTGGTTTTACGACACATCGACCGTTGAGTCATGTAGCGTCGTCAATCTCTTACACCGTTTGGTCGCGGGCGAAGAGTAGCGACAGGTGAGACTCGAACCCACAGCCTTTCGATTGTGAGACGAGCAACTTACCTCCAGGCTACTCGTACCATTGTATGAGTAGTGTGAGCCCCGTCGCACTATTCGAAGTGTAGCATGTGCTCGTGGTTATGCCTAATGCCCCACTCCCGCCAGAGTCTCGACGACACTGCACCCGTCGGCGACCCCCCCTGCCCTCCCCCAGCACGGGAGCCACGCCAGTCTCCCCCGCGGGCTGCCATGCACCAGTGTTGTAACCGCCCCACCACAGCTGACACCCGACCATCAGCAAACCACTTGTCGGCCGATGCTGCAGCGCCAGAACGTGTTCAATGAAGCCACTCACCAGCCGGCGCCGCGGCAACGAGGTCGTTCCGCTGCGCAGCGCCGCCGTTGATGAGCTGTTGCTCATGCTTGGGCGGAGACGGCGCCCGGTTCTGCCACATGGCCGGCTGCCGTGCGTCGGCACGTGTTGCGAAATTGGCGGCCCGTCCGCCAGGCGGCGTGAGTCGTACCTGCAGGATCAGTGGCGGGCGCGCCACCTGCTCACGGCACGTGCAGGAGAGCTGGGCCATACCGTGCCCTGCTCGGTGGAGCTGAGCCGCATTGGGCCTGTTGGGCCTGCTCGCAGAGCTGAGCCGTACCGTGCCTGCTCGGAAAACTGAGCCGCATGCTCGGCAGAGCTGGGCGTGCCTTGCCTGCTCGGTAGTCGTACTGGGCCCTGCTCGGTAGAGCTGAGCCGTACTGCGCCTGCTCGGTATGGTCTTGTGCGGACGAGCTTGAACTATGTCGTGCCTACTTTTACACGGGTCTTCATAGAATACTTGAGCAAACCCACTCATTCTCGTTACCGTTCGTGGCCGCGTTTTCACTCAGATCCACCGGATGATCACTACATACGATATGGCAATGCTTTTCGCTCAATGTGGTAAAGTGGTAAGCAATGTAGTTATACAGCTAACGGCAAGGGAATGGCTGGAGGCCGGCTTGGTTGCAAGGAATATTCATCCACTTCTGATTAAATATCTGCATTTTCCAAAATTCACTTCGGTGGCTCTGACTGGAAGACAGACTTAGTCATCCCAAATGGTGGTCTAGTGTACTAGCTCCTTCCGTATGCGAATGACTATGTTTTCCCAAAACTGTGAGGAAAAAATTAACCGTAATACTGGCAATGTACGGTAATAATATGCAATGATGTGCAGGCTTGAGCACACCCACCTCGCCAGTGTACTTAAGTTGGTGTATACAAGTTGCCAGTGCAAAACGTAGGTGGACCGAGAGTATTCCGATTGACGGGCAGGCAGCCACAAGAACGAATCCACTTGAAAAGATTAAGTGACATCATCGGCGACGAATAATAATTACTGAATACAGCTAATAAAATGAGAGAGAGAGAGAGAGAGAGAGAGAGAGAGAGAGAGAGAGAGAGAGAGGGGAGAGAGAGAGAGAGAGAGAGAGAGAGAGAGGGAGAGAGAGGAGAAGTAGTAGAGTCGTAGACCAGTAGAGGGACATATCTGGGACGCTGA